>PVJL010005678.1:0-104470 GCA_004026885.1 Lyroderma lyra | reverse complement strand
GACGATGATGATGTCCACCTGCGGCAGGTAGCTGATCCCGTGTGTGACCAGGAGCCGCGTCTGCGGGCAAAGCGGACACCCAGCGAGTCGGCGCGCGTGTGGGAGAGGGGCTGGCCCAACCCCCAGGCGGAGGGGCTCCTGTCTGAAGGCAGACGCACGCCTGGGAAAAGCATGCAGGAACGCCCACACGCAGCACCCACGTGCAGGGAGCTGGGGCGGGGGCAGGGCCGGGCCCACAGGCCCCTGCCCCAGATTCCAGGGCCGGGGGAGAAACGAAATACATGAACACAGCACTGCACGGGAGGATGGAGGAGCACAAAAGGGAGCAGGATACAGGGGTACTAGGGTACCCGGGGTGGGGGTAGAGTTGCAATTTCAATAAGGGTGTTGGGAAAGGCTATTCCCCAATGATCTGAAGGAGGAGGTGAGGGAGGGAGGGAACCAGGCATGTGTGCACGAATAGAAGCATGACCCTGATGCAAAATGACCTGCGAAGCATGGCCTAAGCTTTTAAGAAGCACCCACCTCCCAAAAAACTATCAGCTTTGTACTTGTGTATATATTTTATCTAATGATCTGAAAGTTTGGGAAGACACTCATCAGAGTATTTACATGACAAACGCTTTCTTAAAGGGCCAGACAATTGTTCCAGCTTAGTGGACCCTCCTGGTCACCAGCAAGTACCAGTGCTATGGCTGAGGGACAGCGGCCATCCACAGGAAATAAACAGATGGGCTGGCTGCACCCCGGAAAGCTTTGCTTATGGATACGGATATTTAAATGCAATGCGATCATCTTATGCTACAAAACTCTTTTACTTCAGATCTTTCCCAACCACTTAAAAACCTAAGGACCTTTCTCAGCTCAGAGGCCATACGAAAATGCAGGAGCTGAGGTGCATGATGAGGCAGGACCGTAGTTTTAAATTCACGTATACTCTTACACCCCAACTTTGTATGACTTCGATACAAAATGTATTACTTCAATAGCAAACTTTTTTGAACATTTAAAAATCACGTCTATACAGAATTTTCGGGGTGTGTGTAGGAATGTCTATGGTAGGGTGAATGGCATGATGCTTACTACGTACCTGCATGACACGACAGCCCTACTAAAACTTACGTACGGCAAAAGGACATGAAAGAAACACAAAAACCTCTAAGCCGTGAAATGATACATAACTGCATCTGTTTTGCTCTTCCATGTTTTTCTGAATCTCCTATATTTTTCCATGAGCCTGTGTTAATGTTTTAAATCAGGAACCAAACAAAAAAACAAAAGGAAAAGGAAAGAAGGAACCAGTACTTCCCACTGCTACCCTAAAATATAACAAAAGAGGACAGGACCATTTTTTCACTGTCGGGTCAAGGTGTTGTGGCCATTTTCTTGCTCCAAAGCTCTGTCCCTTGGCCCATGGCCATCTCAGCCGGGAAGGGACAGCTGCCTGCTCGGTCACAGGGCACCTTGGGGTGGAATTTCCTGCTGAAAAGTCATCTCCATTATTACATCAGGAAGACGGGCCTTTTTTGGCCAAGTGGACACAATGACTTCGAGTCACTGCCTCCCATTATGACAACAGCAAGAGGGCTGTCCTAGGAAGGCTTCCAAAGGAATCATTCGAAATGTGTTAAGTCCAAATTAAAAAAAAAAAAAAAAAAGGCCTGGGAAGTGAAGGATCCCCGAAGGGGACAGACACACTGTGACTCAACCAAAGCAAGACAGAGTCCTGCCCCCGCAGGTACCTTGTTCTGCAGCATCCCCTTGGGGCCAACCACATTTTCAAATATGTGTTTTCCCACGTGGGCATCCACCGCCGAGAGGGGGTCGTCGAAGAGGTAGATGTCAGAGTTACAGTACACGGCCCGGGCCAGGCTCACGCGCTGCTTCTGGCCCCCAGACAGGTTCACGCCCTGGGGAGACACACGGCAGACGGTGGGTTTGCTGGGAAGTCTCGAGACAGGCAGAGAGGGAACCGGCTGGTGAAGCGCAGACCCAGGCCCTGCAGGGCTGCACATACCTCCCCGTGTGCTCAGTGGCAGAGGCAGGAGATGGCACCTGCGCAAAACATGGGTTCGAGTCCCAGCCCGGGGTTTAGCCTCAACTGTCAAATAGGCAAAAGAGAAACCCGAGCCTCCTGCGAGCTGCTGAGCAGATAGCCCGGGACAGAGTGGGCCTGCAGCAAGGATGGCCGGTGGCACGGAGTAACGTTGGCTACAGGAAAGGCTCCTGATCTGAGAGTCTGACGGACGGCACTGGAGGGTGTGATGATATAATTATTGTTGTTACTGTTTTCAGCTAACATTTTTTGTGAGCTTACTCTGAACCTGTCTCTCTGGGTTAACTGCCCAGTGTCTCCTGATATGCCCATCCTCCCCCCACACCAACGTGGGGTCCTGGCAGCCCAGTTCTTTGGGATGGTCCCTCTGGCCACAGCTCTTTGACTCAGGGGCAGACACCAGATCCAAGCTACGTCAATCATGTTCTTTCCTTCCAGATGTCGGTGCCAGGACCCAGACAGGAAGAGTCAGGAGTTAAACAAACACTCAACATGCACAGATGATCATTAGGGGCGCTAGGACACACCAGCCGGGCAGAGGGAGGGACATGTGCAAAGGCCCGGAGGTGGGAAGGGGGCTCCAGCATGGTGCAGAGCCTCTCTGCGCCTCTTCCATTAAATGAGGAAACAGTAAATCCCATCTCATGGGCTTGCTGTGGGGATGAAATGTGTATAAAATCCTGCCTGGTGCAGAGTAAATGCTCAGAAGTGTCAGCTGTTGTATTATTGTTATTGCCACTGTTTTGAAAAAGACTGTGGATGTCGGAATCACTGATATCCCCCCTCCCTGTGTAGTGCCCTTTGCCATGGGACACTGCAGTCACCTGGCTACAATGGTAGAGTACACTTCTGGTCTCTTGTCTTGGGGACTCAACCAAAGATCCGCTTTCTCGGTGGAAAGGACAGTGCCCTTTGAGAGATATCACATTATTTTTTGTTCTCTTGGGCTTCTGATGTCATGAGAAGAACATTTTCCCGGGGAACTGCTGCCCCCTCAGCCTAGGCTCCAGCAAGAGGTGGGGCAGACATGGGCCAAAACCACAGCTTGGAGCCAAACTCAGCCGGCCTGCAACTACTGCACCCCAAAAGAGAGGAGGAAGTGTTTAAGATCCTCCACCACTGAGATCTGACTGCTGCAGGGGCCATGCTGAAGCCATACTGACCTTCTCACCAATCTCTGTCCGGTCCCCGCTGGGCAGGATTTCCAGGTCTGGGAGGAGGGCACAGGCTTCTATCACAGCCTTGTAATACTGTTCTTGTAGCCGGCGCCCAAAAAGGATGTTCTCTCGGAGAGAGTCATTCTGGATCCAGGCCTGCTGGGGCACATAGGCCACTGAGCCCTTGATGGCAAACAGAGAGGAAAGCAAGACAGACAGACTGGTTAACGAGACAGCAGCCAGCTCACCCACATGCGAGGAAGACCCTACTTCTCAAGGAGACTTTCATCACACCTATTGTTTCAACAAGAGGGAAACGGGGTCACAAAGGCCGACGGATGCCAGAGGTGAGACCAGAACCCACAATGTCAATCACACACCGACATCGGGAGTTCGGAAGCTGAAATCCTTACTGGTGAGATTAGTTACATTCAGTAAATATTCAGTGAATGCCACCAGCAGGAACAAAAACTCCCGACTCCCCAAAATGGGACGTTCCTGACATGATAAAAAAAAATTATTTGATTAACGTTGTGGTAAATGCTGACAGAGAAAAATACATGAGGCCTTCGAAAACTCCTCTAAAAGGAAAGACCTAGTTGGCGACACTAAGAAACGATTTCTTAAGGAAACGTCCTTGATGAAATTTGGGCAAGGACTTCTGTATCAAACCCCCCCCTTCAAAAGCCGTTGTGTCTTTATTTCCACATAACGTGAGGAGCCACAGAGGGCGTGAGAAGAAGGCGAGGCGCTCCCCGGCCAGGGCACAAGAACCGGTCACTAATAAACCTGACCTCGGCAAACCGACAGCCGGTGCGCCCGCTACTTCCAGATTCATCGCGTTTGTATCAAAAGGCTTGTTCCTTTAAAACAGTGGTTCTCAACTGGGGGCAATTCTACCCCCCGGGGGACATTTGACAATGTGTACAGACACTTTTGGTCGTCACAAGTGGAGGCTGCTACTTGGACCTAGTGGGCAGAGTCCAGGGATGCTGAGAAACATCCTAAAATGCACAGGGCAGCCCCCACGACGGAATTATCCAGCCCAAAATGGCAAGTGTGGGACTCCAGCGTTAACGAAACAGAGCGCAGTGTGAGTCCTACAGTGACGTGTAATCTCCTCCATTAACCTAGCCCATGTTGCCCATTAATCTTACTTTATAACATGTACTTGAAAGTAACAACAGAACATTTCTTAAGACAAAAGCAAGGTGTCATTAGCTTGGACCCACCTACTGTAATGTGCTCTTTTCTATGAGTGCGCACTAATGCATGGAGACAAAGAACAAGCCAGAAAGACTCACGGATAAAGAGACCATGAGATGCACCCTGAGGGGCACAGATGGGGAGAGAGTGAGACAGGGAGCAGACCAGGGCTCATTTACGTGTTTACTAAATATTAACTGAGTGCCTACTACCTGCCAGGCACTATTCCAGGTGCTGGGGCACGGCAGAAAATAAAGGACACCAACATCTTGCCTCTAGGATGGCACAAAGAGCAGAAAAAATCAAAGAGAATGAGAGAAAGGAAGAGAGAGACCGGTGGCTCTAGCTTCATGCACAGGGATCGTCGTAAAACCAAATAGCACAGCATTGCACTTGACCTTCTGCTCATGCCCTCAGCTCCCTCAGGCCGCCCCGGCTCACGCAGCCCTCATCCTACCTTGATAGCCACGTGCCCCTCCACCTTGTCCATCTCGGCCAAGAGCGCTGAGAGTAGAGATGACTTTCCACAGCCCACCTGGCCCACCACGGCCACCAGGGAACCTTCCGGAATGGAGAAGGTGATGCTGAAATGACACAAAACACCCTGCCTCAGCCACGCTCCCGCCTGAACGAGGCCGGCTGGGCTGGTGCCCCGGCCGCTGGAGCTGGGTTCACGCTGAGAGGAGAGGGGGCGGAAGGCAGCGCCATCAGGAGCCTTTCAGGTCTGGCAGCCCCCCGCCACGTCTATGCTGAGCTTAGGTGGTGAACGGTCTCAGAGAGCCTCCTGGTGCAAAGCCGGGGACAGGCGCCGGGACACCAATGCATCTTAGGAAGCGGAGGCGGGGTGGGGGGTGGGGGTGGGACCACCGATCAGCCGAACGCAAGGGTGTGACTTCGCCTGGGGACACAAGACAGGTGCCCTGGGGGAGAGGACACCTCCAAATTAACTCGGAGGGACAAGTAAGCAAGGGCTAGACACAGAAACCTGGGAACAGCTTAAGAAAAGGCCCAAGGCTCTCAAGGGACAGGTGTGACAACACAAGATAAGGCAGGAAGGGGAAAGGCCCGGCCTGGAAGGACGGAAAGGACGCTGTGCTAACACGCTCCTGCTCCCCAGCCAGGAGCAGTGAGGGTCTGCAGGGGGGCCTGACGCAGATGAACCCGAGTTTCAGAAACACGTCTACTGAAATCGCCCTTTGACAAATACCGGTAAGCTCAGCATACTGCCAGCAAGAGTGGCTGTCACCTGACATGGCACAACTGCCCTCTGCTCCCACTGCTGACGGCAGAGTCAGAGCTGTGACTGCTGCCACCCAGGGGAGGGCCTCGCTGTGGTCACTCGCATTGGTCGAGCTTTTCGGTGGCTGCTATTATCGTGTTCATTGTGTCAGGGGACATGCTGTTGGACTGCGCTGTCCCTGTTCAACTCCTGGGAACCTGCTGCAGGTCACACTGATGATTCTCTTGATCCTGGGCGGTGAGGGGAATGGATTACGGGGCCCAGTGAGGCAGCTCCTGTGATCACCCAGGTGTGACTGGAATATTTTTAGAGGCGGAGGAGACAGAAGGTTTGGGTGGACCAAGATACTGAGAGTCAAGGAAGGTGGGTGAGGGAGCGTGGCTGGAACAAGAAAGCCTCGGACTTGGACAGGTGGAAAAGAGGACAGACATGTTTAGTTGTGGAGCAGAACGAGAGAGAAAATCTAAAACCGAAGCAGGCAGGAGCGCTGACCCGAGGAGCCCCTTCCCGAACATGCACGCCCGGCATGGACTTCCAGGGAGGTGGCATACAGACCCCTTCCTCTGGGGAGTGTGTCCCCTCTCACACCTCCCCCTCCGAGAGAACACAGCAGTAATGTGGCTACCAGGAAGCGGGTATTTGTTCAGGGCCCTGGGGGATAAACCGGCCCCTTCCGGCCCCTCTGGCCCTGCGTTTTGGGGACTCCCTAAGGAGGTCTAAGAACCACTGGGCAAAGCCTTCAGTCAGAAAGCAATAAGAGGCACTTGACAAGTTGCTCAGGGAACCAGATCAATTCCCTGATGCCGTGTGCTTTGCGGGCAGAGTACCAGATGGGAGATGGGGAGAAAGGGGGACCCTGGCGAGGACACAGAGCAATCCCATCTTGAGAGCAAAACCAGCAGACGAGAATTGCTCTCAGCAGACCACATGCTGCCTCCAGCAGCATCACAGCCTGGGACCCAGCCCGGCCAATCAGTGTGCTCAGTCTCTCCCGGGACAGTGATTGGCTCAGGGAGGGACACATGACCCAATCTGGGCCAACCAGAGGCAGGCAGGCCTCCTGACAAGACCTGGAGATGGGGACCATTTACCATTATGAGGGGTGAGGGCACGTGAGAAGGAAACAGCACTGAGGGAAGCGGCGAACAAAGACGAGGTGCAGAGTCCTAACGGCATTAGGTCCCTAGATCACACACACTGTACCCGAAAGTGGCCCTTCTCAGTTATGCAAGCCCCAAATTGCCTCTTGTTGCCTAAGCCTATCTGTGCAAGGTTCCCATCACTTACAATCCAAGGGAGCCCTCTCGGCCCCCTCGGCCCAAGCAGGAGCGACCGGACCCATTATCCGGATGGCTACACTGAGGCTCAAAAAGGCAGAATGACCTACTCAAGGTCACAGAACTGAAGCGTGGCTGGAATCCTCGCCCCCATCTGACCAGAGCCCCGTGGCTCTCTCCAAGTCCTGGCTTACCCAGTCAGGCTGGGAGGGTCGCCCCTGGCCCACGTGAAGGTGGCGTTGCTCACGGTGATGCTGTTCGCGCCCCCGCCTGGAAAGCACCAGATACAATATGTCAGGCGCGGATGAAGTCACGGGACCGAGCGTAAGCAGGGGGCTCTTACTTTTTCTGTTTTTCCTAATTGAGCAGTTCAACCCCAGATGACAGACACTTCCGCTAGGCATTATCTGGTGACATCGGTGTCTCGGTTTCTGAAGAAAAATCCCAACCCCCAGTTCTGGAGGTGGCCTGACCCAGAAGGCAGAAGGGAACCTCCAGAGGGCTCTGTCTTGAAAGGCAGAAGGCTGTGTCACGTGCAGCAGTGGGGGGACCCACAGGTTATCCAGGGCTCCAGGGCCTCCCTCACCCCACTGTCTTGGGAGGTTCCACAGCAGCTCTGGCTGGGAGGGCTGAGCAGAAGCCATGGTCACTGACAAGGAGCGCCCTCGTGCACCAGGCTGGGCTGGCCCTGGGACTTCACCACACCCCCAGGGCCCTTCCTTTATGTTCAAAGTGGGAGTGCCCCAACTCCTGGATTTCGGGGCTGCCTCCTAACTCATCTCCCTGCACCCTCTCTTCCTCCCTCCAGCCAGGCCACCCTGCTCACATCACAGCAGGTCAACCCTTCTAAAAGGTGAAACACCAGGCTACAGAACAGAAAGTGGGTGTCATGGCATGGGGGAGGGCAGCGTCTGAGACAAAGCGTGCTTTGTACGCAGGGCTCCGTGTGACTCTAAGGCCTTTGGCACCTTTGACTTCACTTACTTTCCCTCCCCTTGTTTTCCTTTTCCTCCAGGTTTCTCACTTACAAAAAGCAATTTTTGACTCTAATCATGAGCCATCTTCAAACCACCTGGAGATATGATGGGTGGTGGGAGGGGGGCGTGTTTTTAAATTATCAAATGAAGAAATAAATTCACCCACATATCAAAGAAAACAAAACCTGTGGCGAAAGGAAGTTACTGGTTAACCTAACTTAACCTTCTCCCACACCCCCATCCCCACACCGCACCCCTGAAACAGAGAATGAAGAGGAAACTGGAAGGTGCTATTTAAGGGACAGAAGAAAAGCCACCCAAGTCCAACAAGCCAGAGAACCCTGTGGCTGGGCCGGGAGCGGCCGAGCTGCCCGCCTGGCACCTGGAGAGAGTAAATAAATGTCTCAGGAAATCAAAGTGCCCAGGAGACCGCCATCGGGCAGGAGGAGGGGTGGGCGGTGGGGGCAGTGCGGAGTTGGGGGGTGGCCACACCAGGAGGCCTAGGGGCTGTCCAACTTGGCACTTGCAATGAGCTATCACAACTACAGGAGCTCAAAACCTTCACTGGTGGCCTCAACCTTCACCCTGTGTCCTGCAGAGAGACGGAACCCTGGAGTAGATGGACTGTTCCTGCAGCCTTTGGGGGCTGGCGGATGACAGTACCTGAGACTACAGAAACTGGATGCCCCCAGCCAGGGAAGTCGGGAGGAAGGTTCTGGCATTCAGTGAACAGTGGTTCTCAACTGGGGGCGACTTGCTCCCCAAGGGACATAATGTCAAAACTGGGGTGGGGGCTACAGGCACCTAGTACATGGAGGCCAGGGATGCTGCTCAACATCCTGTCATCAATGTCCTATAACCAATCACTCCAGAACCAAGAATGACCTGCTTGAACATCAGCAGTACCTAGCTGAGGAACCCAGCCCGAGAGGGCTGGCCTGCAAATGACTCAGGAACCTCTCTCCCACACTGACAAGTCACCACCACCACCACTTGTTTAGCTGGCACTCTGCTAGGTGTTTTTTTTTTCACTGAAGACATCTGGAAGCCTACTGGGTGCCAGGCACTGCTCACACATTATAACCAACATATGCATACATTCACTCCTCTGACCGAATTTACGGGGCCCGACTGTGTGGGGTCACGTCCCTGTCCAAATGACAACTTCTCTGTGCCTCTCTCTCCTCGCCTGTAAAAGAGGACTGGTGATAATGGGATGGGCCTCATAGGGCTGTGATGAGGAGTAAACACACCAAGTCCTTAGAACAGTGCTTGGCACCTAGTAGGTGCTCAATAAATCTCAGAAGGTAAGCACACAGGTTTCACTGACTGGCTGTGGCTACACCTCCTGACTCTACTTCTTGCTGGCTGTGCGATCTCAGATGAGTTACCAAGGCCAGTTTCCTCATCTGTAAAACTGGGGTTTCCACAGGCCCCCTCTGTGTGCCACAGGCAGCAGCAGGTGGGTTATCACACTGACGTCCTTAGAACGGAGCACGTGTGGCGGGAGTGACATGGACGTGAAAGTGGTCACCACCATTAGTGCTGTCGGTATTTATCATTATGTGTGTGGAGATACAGCCGTGGGTAGGATCTCTGGTCAGCGGGGTGACTGGGAAAGGGTACACCAATAAGCGACAACATAAACAAGCCCACCAACAAAAGTCCATGTGACCCCCCGCCAAAGAGGCACCTTCAATCCCACGGTGCAGGTGGGGAAACTGGGGCTCAGAGCAAAGAAGCGCCCCGTCCAAGGACGCACCGGCGCCAGATGTTGGAAGTTGGTCAGTTTCCAACGCCCCTATTCTGCCTGTCCATCTACCTACAACAGAATTAAGGTTCGGGCCCCCCAGAAGCTGACCTTCAGAGGGAGGCCTCGCCCAGCGGCTGCCTCTCAGCAAGAAAACAGAAGTGCAAGTTCACCCTCCTGGGGTGTGCAAGATAAGGCCCTTCGGTGCACGCTGCTTGCAGAGACCCTGCTCCCTGAGGCCTCGCAGACAGGCTGCTGGGCACAGCCAAACCCCAGGAGGCCACCCCAGCGCACGGGGACCTGACGCACACACCGTCTTTGATGGGCCGTCGCTCGATGCTGGCGGGCTCCAGCTCCTCGTGGGACAGGAATATCCTGAGGCGTTTGAGGGAGACACTCGCCTACACAGAGAGCAATTACAGGGTGTGGTTATTTTTAAGAGCATGTTGCAAACCAGACCAGAGGCTGACTTCCAGTGGCTTCCCCAGGTGTCGAGGGGCCCACTCCCACCCCCATTTCTGAAGGCTCCACGTTGCCTACGATGAGTGTCCGCCTCAGAATCAAAGGTAGAACAGGTTTTGGTTCTTGTTTGTTTTCCTTCGAAAGCCAACGGCTGCTATGGAAAAGGGCAGGGGGACTTGTCCTAGATGCAGAGGGCCTTAAGCACCCCAATAACCAAAGGCAGCGGTCCCGCTGAAGGGCACCAAACTGCAGCCAGCAGATAGGTTCATCCTGAAGGTCAAATGCCCAGAAGTGATTGGAGGCAGCAGTACTGCAGCACAGACCTGAAGGTGCTGAGAGACTAGATCTGAAGGTCAGCTCGTCCAGCCCATGGCCCAGGACGGCTTGGAATGCCATTTAACACACATCCGTCAACTTGCTTAAAACGTGATGAAAATTATGCACGGACTTTTCTTTTCTTTTCTTTTCTTTTAGCTCATCAGCTATCATTAGTGTCAGGATGCTTTATGTGCGGCCCAGAAGACAATTCTTCCACTGTGGCCCAGGGAAGCCACAAGGTTGGACAAACCTGTCTTAAAGGTTCCCACCGCAGAAAGGGAAATGACAGTTATGCGATGACAGAGCTGCTGGCTAACACCAGGTGGTGACCTGTCATATTCCAGCATCTCAATGTATCCTCATCATGCATCAATTATATCTCAAAAAAAAAAAAAAACAAAACCCAAACAAACAACCAAAAATGCAATGGTCCTAATTTAAACGGCCCTACTGTAAAGACATTTCTGAGATAACCCAGGACATTTTAACGTGGACTAGGTATTATTTTTTTACATTGCTGTTAATCTTAAGTGTGGTAATGGTGTTATAATTATGTAAGAAGAGGTGCACACTTAAGTATTTACGGGTAAATGTCAAGAGGTTTGGGGTTTGCTTTAAAATCCTTCAGCAGACAAAAGGAATGGAGGGAGGAGAAGATGAGGGATGAGAAAAAGGGTTGGACGGAGGGACCGTGGCTAAACGTCCAGTCGGGGGGACAGAAGCACAGAGGTCACCATCATGCTAGTCTCGACCTCTGTGTACCTCTGAAGTGCTTCATAATAATCGAGGGTTTCATTTGCTTGTCCATTTTTTCTAATATGGCCCACAAGCAGTTATACGATCCCCAGGCTGGTCCGTCTGCGCGACTGAATATGGACTTTTCCCCACGAATGTGTGTGATGCCAGGGCGTGTGACAAATACTCTGGGCGAGAACATGGCAGGCGCTCCAAACTGGACACACATGTGACAGAGCAGACAGGTTCCTCTCCTGACAGAGTCCCTGCATGAATCTCAGGAACTGTAGGGGGTCTAGGTTGGGGTTTTGTAAACGGTGGGTCAAGGCCTACTAGTGGATTGTGAAATCAATTTAGTGGGTCAAAAAGACATGCATTTCTGGGGGGGGAAAAAACAAAAACAAAAACAGGATAGGGGACAGTGCAGAACAGAGCAGACCGGACTGGAATCAGATACAGGATTTCAGAGAGAATCGTGCAGAGCACGGGAAAGCCTGGCTGCATTAAACTTCTGTTTCAGATACTCAAGTGTGAGTTCCTTGACAAGAAGCAAAACGTATTCCTTTCTCTGGGGCACGACCAGAGAAGCAGGAAGGGCACCGGTCCCGGCCTTGGCAGGCCCACCACGCACAGGGGGACGGGTAATGCAGAGGTGCTGCCCCCAGGGGACGGCCATGCCCGTTTCCCCAGCGACCCCCTCCCCCACCCCATGTGTCCCCCCAGCTATGTCGGTACCTGCACAATGCTGCTGATGACCATGGGGAGGATATTCAGGGGAAAGCGGAGGATGTTGAACAAGGCCAAGGACACGAAGGCTTTCTGGGCATCCAGGATGTTGTTCTTGTTGACGGTCACGAAGACGGCAAACGTAGACAGGGCCACCTGCAAGCAGAATGCCCAGCACTGACTGACTCGTGTCCCTGAGTCAGAGTCACAATCTACAGACAGTTACACTCAGCCACGTGCTCAGGGCTGCCCCACGTGCAGTGCAATCACAGACAGCTGCCTGGTGGAGGCAGCAGGAAACTCCCAAGGCGATGACTGGCGCCCGGCAGGTGCTCACGAGACACTCGGGGAATAAGCTGGTTGAGTGAGTGAGTGAGCAGGAGCAGAACTCCCTGGCCTCTCCCGGAAACGCACTCTGCTGCACGCCGGAAGGGCGTCCTCGGAATTCCTCGACAGCACCCTGAGGAGTCGCCTCCGGGCCCGCCCCCTGCAGCTCCCGTGCCTGACACCACGCCGGGTCACGCCCTCTCACACGCCTCCGCAGGAACCAGCCTGGCCATTGCTCTGCATCCTTTCATCTGGGTTATTTTTCTTCACAGCCCCTGCCACCCCTTCTCCTGTGGTGTGACACGTATTTACTGTCTGGTTCTTGCACTGAAATGTAAACAACACGGAGATGGGGACCCTGTTTCACGCACGACTACATCCTTGGTGCCTGCACCAATCCCTGGGACACAGGGACACCGAATGAGACCATGGGCAAGCTTCCTCCTCTCTGCATGCCTCAGTCATCTCAGCTGTGAAATGGGGGTAGAGGTGGAGGATTAAAGTCCAGAGTTCCAGCTCACAGAGTTTTATGTCCCCAGGGAAGGAACACTTAAGGAGAGAGAACACACACACACACACACACACACAAAGTAAAATCAAGCAAAGGTCTCTAGAGGCCAGTCCCTCCCACGCAAAGTCAGGTCTGTCTTACACACTGGAGGCTCCGAGTAATCCAGGGCCAGGGGCAGGGAAGAGCCCAGCGGGTGGATGTGCATGCCACTCCCCCACAGCCGGGGACAGAGCGGTGCCAGGTGTCACCAGGGGAGGCTAAGGGCAGGCACTTCACAGGGCCAGCTGTCACGGTGTCAGCAGCAGTCCAGAAAACCTTGGAACTGACAGATGCGCAAAGGTCCCGGGCCCCAGCCTCTCTGAGTTCAGGGCAGGCTGAGCCTCCCATCTGAGCCCTGGGGTGGCTCTGGGTCAGTGTATTTTCAGGGTCTCAGCTGCCTAATTTCTTTGTCACCTATTGGAAGGTCGTACAGCGTAAAAGTTAAAACCGTAAGTTCGGCCACATATCAGCTGTGTGACCCCAGGAGCGCCACCTCACCTCTCTGAGTGAGCCTCTACTGTCCCTCAGCGGGGCTGCTGCAGCAAGACAGCAGGCACTGCTGCAGAGAGCTCAGCACAGCGCCAGGGCACAGGACAATGTGGATACGGCAGCTGTTTTTGTTTCCTGTTACAGGGCTCGGTCCAAACTCCTTGGACTCTTCTTCCACAGAATCTGTCAACCGGTCCCCAAAGTGAGACAGAGCTGGTTCCTGCTCTGGCTCTGATGCCGACAAGTCAGATGACCTTGAGGCACAGAAACCTCCCAGGCTCCACCGCCAAGAGGGAGGTGAGGTGCTCAAAAAGCCACTGACACCTGCTCCCCGGGACGTGTGCCCACACTGGCTGGCTCCCCTCCGCCAGTCGGTGGTGACCTTACATCCTGACACGCGCTTCACTCAAAACTCTCCAAGTACACGTGCGCGAGGGAACGGCCCTGAGCCACGAAAACGAGCGCGACCCCATCAGCGAAGCTTGAAAACGTGTGACACTGGGGCAAGCACCCGGCACGCGAGAGCACGTGTTACTATGACTTCATGCATGTGGGACGTCCAGAATAGGCAAACCCACAAAGACAGAAAGTAGATTGGGGGGCAGGGGGCCGGGGGAGTGGGGAGTGACTGCCAACAAGCACAGGGTTTCTTTCTGGGGTGATGGAAACATTCTGGAATGAGATCGCGGTGATGGTTGCACAACCTTGTGAACATACAAACCACCACTGAACTGTACACTTAAAAGTGGCAAAATGAAATAAACGGCCTCTCCAAAGTCACTCTATTTTTCTTGACACAGAAGCCACCGTTTGGGCTCGGGCCCCGGGGTCCACCTGATTTGTGAGTGTCCCTTGTCTGTAACTTGGCTGACCTCCTTTCCTACCACTCTCTCCCTCGGTCTCTCTGTTCCAGCCCTGGTGGCCTCCACGGTCATTCTTCCTCCAAGGCAGGCACAGTCCAGCCTCAGGGCCTTTGCACTCCCTCCTCCCTCTTCTCGGTGGGTGCAGGCTCAGGCGTCACCTCTCAACGAGGTCTGGCATCATCCTATCTAAACTGCAATCCCTCCCCATCGCTCGGGCCCGCATCTTTGTTTCCCTTGCGTAGCACTTATGACAGTTTAATACACGGTGTCATGCATTTATTGTGCCTATTGTTTATCGTCTGTCTCTCCCAAAGAGAATAAATGAACACCCCATGAGGGATTTTTGTCCGTGGTATTCACCGCTCTTTCATCAGCACCTAGAATAGCACCTGGATCTTGGGAGATACTCAGTAAACCTTTGTGGGTGGATGGATAGGTGGGTGGGCGGGCAGATGGGTGGAGGAGTGGATGGATGGGTGGGTGGATGAGTGGATAAATGGATGGGTACACAGATGGATGAGGAGGAGGGTCAGTGGATGGATAGATAGATAGATGAGTGGGTGGATGGATCGAGAGATGGGTTGGTGGATGGATGGATGGATGAATGGATGGGTGGGTGGGTGGGTGGGTAGACGGATGAGTGGACGTGTGGGTGGATGGATTTGCATGAAGACAGGAAAGCATACTCTCAGAGCTGTCTCTTCAGCAGCAGAAAAAACCAGGCCTCAGGCCTCTCACAGAAAACACTGTCTCCTTTGGCCCAGCTGACAGGGTGGCTGCAGGCAGCACAGGGCACATAGAGAGGTCACTTATTCATCCACCAGTTATCAGCTGGGCACCTACTACGTACCAGGCACTGTGTGCTGGGAAGTGAGGCAGGTGTGGAGATCCTGAGACCCACCGTCTAGTGTTCTAGAACTAAGGATTAACCAGGTTCTCTCAATCAGGGGGTGTATGGATGTGTGTGGGATGCAGGGGGTGGGGAGCTGGGCTTTGTTATCACCTTGTAACGGGTGAGGGTGAAGGATGCGAGAAATCCTTCACAAACAATGAAGAACACATGCGCTACCCTAAGTGCTAACGGGGTCCCCACTGAGAGACATGGCACCTGCCTGAACCAGCGACACCAGCCTGAGCCCTAAGAATCCTTGCCATGTCGGGGTGTGGGCATCTCTCTGCCCGCCCAGCATCCATTCACTCTCCTGCTGCCGATAACAGCAACCCTCATTTTCCTTTGGGGGAACTGAACTCCCCCAATCTCAGTCTGTGAGCTTCAGCCCCAGAGGAATCCCCCACACCCCAGTCCCTGCTCATGACCCAGGGCTAAGTCCAGTGATTCCGGGATAAGCAAGTAGCCAACCGGAACAGGTGCGACTCAATCCCTCAGCGCTGCAGGAACTAAGGGCAAAGGGGCTCTCTCTGCACAGGAGCTACTGAGATGACAGGATGGACTGTAACTACATGCTGAGCACCTATCTGACCTCCACAGGAAAAGCAGAGCCGAGGGACAGAGAGGGAGTTATTCCCAACATTATCGTCAGAGCACCTAGGTCCAGCCATACCTGAAACCCTGGCCATGCTTAAAACCAGCACTTTCCTGGAGTTTCCAGTTTTGTGATTAGGTCACTCTAAGCCATTCATTCCCAAGCAGCAGTACGCATATCCCCGGGGGTCCATGCTGGGCCATTAAGGGGTACGCAAAAAATAATCAGTAATGGTGAAAAAACAAGCAAAGTAAAAAATTGCAAAACATTAATTATAGAACAATCAATGTTAAGTTTGAATCACCATTCATGGAGACACTTTAAAATTATATCATATTAGGGAATGAAGACTGGTGAGGGCGTGGCTGTGAACCCTCCCCCAACCGCTCTCCTACCAATCATTACCCCCAGTGTCAGAACAATCCATTTGCAATGATTCTAGAACTTCCCCAAACATATAAATACATTCATAGCCAGACTGTTTGATCAGTTTAGTTACTGAGTAAAAGTGCATTGTTTTTAATCATGATTCTTTTCAAGTAGTGTTTTTGTCTTCAAGTAGTGTTTTTATTTAATGTTAAATACTTGATCATCATTATCAACATTGAACTGTTACAAATATTGTAAAATTAAATCTGTGGTTTGTCCTTTGAGTGTCGTCATTTATGTTTCCTAACTTATTGCCTCATTTCCACTATTTTACATCAAGATAGGCCCTGAGCAAAAGTGTCAGTATTTAAAAACAGCTGTTTTAAAAACGAGGGGGATGATTTATAGAAATGGGTTTAAAAGGGGTGCACACATGGACAAAGGTTGGGAACGACGGCTCTGAGTTAGGTTTCTGCCACTTGCAAAGTACCTCCTAACTCAGTTTATTCAAGTATTTCACTCATTCATTCATTCAGTCAGTCAGTCAGTCAGTCATTCCTCCACATACACTGACGGAGTGTGCGCCATCGGCCAAGTCCCCTATGTTCTAGGGGTACACGCAAAACCCCCCACAAGGCCCACGTATGATCTGGTCAGCAGAGAACTACACGACAGAAAATCACCACGTGGAATGGCAAGTCCCCTAACAAACGGAGGTACACGGTGTAAGGAGGAAGCAAGAAGCCCCCCAATCTTGCAAGACAGGAAATGCGACACGCCGCCATCCTCCTGCGGAGGCAATTTTAGGAAAGCGCGTTCAGTGGGCGTGGGAAGTGCCAGGCCCCCATCCCGGCCAAACCGCCCCATCAATCCAGCCTGTGGCACCCCCGCGCCTGTCTGACCCCCGCAGGCCTCTATCTTCCATCACACCTACTGGGAGTAAACACCTCGTCATCCTTGAAGTGCAGGAATTCGCCAGTGGAAAGAACTCGCAAACACCTTCCAAGGAAACGGAGGGCCACATATTTTATCCTAATGTAGTCACAGGCTTCGGTGTCTTGGCCGGGGCCAAGGTCCCGACGGACAGCAGGCTCATCTGTTTCATGCCCAACACCTCAACAAACTCCATGTTGGGAAGCCCGTCACCCACCCTGCAGCCGCGTGCCAAATCCGAGGTCGAGGAAAGCCAGTGCTGCTTCTAAGCATCTGCTGCCGCAGCTCCTAATGGAGACCAGGGCAGACGATGACATAAGTGAGGGGCCGGCACATGCACGTGACAAGCTGGAAACCTGGTTTGATCCGGGGGGCGAATGTGCAGAGCGAAGGGTTATGGGAAAAGGGTCCCCCTGTCCTAAGTGTAACACGACCCATGGATTAGACCCTGACACCTGCTCCCTCTGGCTCCAGAGTTTTTGTAATGAAAAAAAAAATTCAGCTCAAAACACCCCGGATGTCTGTGTGACATGCTACCAATTGAGTTTAATGACACTGATCATGTAGTCACTGCGCTGCTGGTATAGATGTAGGCTCCCTCCTGGAAATACACAAAAGCTGGCACGAGGAGGGAAGCTGGGCGACTGGGGTCAGAGCAGGGAAAGGACTACCTTTGTCACTGCTGACCTTTGTCACTGCTGGCCAATGGTTCCCCACTGGGGGGCATCGGGCAATGTCTGGAGACATTTCTGACTGTCACACTGGGAAGGCAGGGGGAGAGGAACCAGCTGGCATCTACTGGGTAGAGGCCAGGGATGCTGCTAACACCCTACGATGCAGGACAGCTCCCCCACAAAGAAACAGAGAACTATGGGGTCCCAAATAGCAACAGTGTTGAATCTGAGAAGCCCTGTTGCAGGACCGTTGGGACAGCTTTAACTGTTTTCACCATGGGGATGAATTACTACTTTTAAAATAAAATGCATCGCGTAAACCAAAGACAGTATTTAACAGTTATAAACACGCAGGCACTATTTAACAGTAACATGGACGCCTTATATAACTATCAGTCCGTCTTTTACAGTTTTTACTTTTACAAATCCACGAGGGTCGTCAAAGATGAAAAGAACAAGAAGCAGGACCTCTCAGCCTGGGCGGCTGGCACGTCGGGACCAGAAGGCCGTTAGGGGACACGGAGTCCCAGAACAGTGAAGAGATGTCACCTCTTGTGCCAACTCCAATCAACCGAGAGTGGTCACCTGGATAACTGGTCACAGGTAACTCGGTGGGAGAGAACACCATGACCGCTCTGGCTATCTGAGTGGTGGGGGAGCGCTGGGCCCCACATGTGACATCCCTATGGCCAAAACCCTTCGTGTTTGGTGTGTGAAAATCCAGAGGCAGGAGGTCGAAGGGCCGGGCTCAGGCCACACTGGGAGCTGGCAGCAGAATTCAGCAGGTGTCCTGACTCGCAGAAGAACATTCCATTCCCCCAAGCCAGGGGGTGCCAAACTGTGGCCCACGGTCACACCTGTGGATGTCTGCCCCGTGAGCTTAGAATGGAGTTTACATTTTTAAATGATTTTTAACAATTAACATAATAAGACTAATACACGCCGATTATATCCAAGTCAAACTGCAGTGCCCATAAGTAAATGGAGACCAGAGCCACATCCATTCTTTTCTGTACGAGCTATGGCTAAGCAGTTGCAACAGCGATCACATGACTCGGAATTCCCACAATATTTACTAGTTTCTGGAAACAGGTTTGCTCGCTCCTACTTTTTGCTGGTGTTTCTCGAACCACCTGGGAGGTGGGAGATGGCTGAACTTCAGAATCTGTTTCGGCTGGTCTGGCGTGAGGCCTGAGGGTCTGCATTTCTAACAAGCAACCAGGTGATATGCCACCTTCTGACTAGTGAGGATTCACGCCAGTGGTTCTCAAAGTGTGTACCCCGAAACCACAGCATCAGTAGTGCCCGGGCACACGTTAGAAATACAAATATTCAGGCCCCACCCAGCCCTACCGGCTCTGAAACTCTGGGTGGGGCCCCGCGGGCTGCGTTGTAACAAGCCCGCCGGGGCACTCCGCGGCTCACTCGGCCGTGACCATCACTGCCCCCCACCACGCTGTCTTGCGTGCGGGTCCAGACCCTGGGAGCCATCAAGCTGAGTCGCATGAAATCCGCTGTCAGAATAAACACACTCCAACCAACACTGAAAAGGCAGGAGTTTCTTTAAACAGTCCGCCTGCAACTCAGACTGATGAAGCAGATGGTAGTCTCACAGAAGACGGTCATGTTTATGAAAATGTGTGCTCTCCATAAACTTCCCGTAAGGATACAGATTTGCCAACAGAACTGAGGAGTCACGGCCATTATTAACACAACATTTTAAAAAGAAGGACATAGTTAAGGATACAAAGATAGAAAGGAGCGACAAACATCGGCACGATCTGGAGTCACCCTTCACCATTCTTAACTGTCAACCGCAGGTACAGGGTTCCCAGGGTCCGTCTCCACACGGGCTCCTCATTTGGGACCACCTTTGTAGGTGAGTACGAGGTTCCCAGGGTTCGTCTCCACACGGGCTCCTCATTTGGGACCACCTTTGTAGGTGAGTACGGGGTTCCCAGGGTCCGTCTCCACACGGGCTCCTCATTTGGGACCACCTTTGTAGGACAGTAACCGGCACTACTGTCTTTAAACTTTTCAAAGTGTTCCATCCAGGAACGGAACCATTAAAGTACCAGACATGCATATCGGAACGGGACCAGCCTAAAAGGCCAGGATTGGCGTGTGGGTGAAGTCCCCCACGGCACATTCAAGCGTGCCTCATTAAAATACACGAAACAACCAGAAGGCGCGATCTGAGAGGTCATCTGTGAAGTCCAAAAAGGCCTGAAGAGGCTATATATTAAGCCAGGAAAGGTCTAGGACTCCATTTGGATGTATTAAAAATGTTTTTAAAATATCTGTATGCATAAACGTTTTTTTCTGAAAAGATATGCAGAACTGTCACTTTGGAGGAGAGATGGAAGGGAGCACAAACAGACTTTTCATTTTAAAACTCTGAACATGGGTAGACATTTCTTTTTTAAACAAGGAATGGCAAATACTGGTTGAGCACCTGCTAGGCGCTGTCCTAAGGCACTGGGGATACAGTCGTGAACAGAAGAGACAAAACCCTTCCCTTCCTAGACCTGCCGGTGGAGAGACCCAATAAATGAAAGAATTAGTACATTTCAGACTGGGTTTGGCCTTGCCGCTCAACGTGTGGTCCACAGATCACAATCCAAGTTTGTGACCAGTCAGCAACAGCAAAGGAGCCAAAATCGTAACGTCACTGAACGAGGGCACCGAGCACGCCGTTTCGTTCAGCTGACGTGTTTTTTCGTGGCGAGACTTTCTCAGTGAAGGAGGCCCAGGACGCTGGTGGATAGTCCAGTGCAAACTCCTTATCTCATAGGGAACCTGTGACAACCCTTCCTGGACTGGCTACTTTGAATACCCTGGGCTAAAAACTAGTAAAATAAAACAAAAGAGGGTGGGAGGATACGACAATTTTTAAAGGGAGGGATCAGGGAAGACCCCGCTGAAATAGTGACCTTTGAAAAATACTGAGGTATGAAAACAACACCAAGCCTAAAATGATGTGGGCTGAGGTAAACTGGGCTTTACTCACCAGGAAAGGCGTGCAGACCCAGGTGAAGGTGCCCACGGCGGCCAGGTAGGCAGACTTCTTCAGCACCTTGAGCTCCTCCTGCCTGATGGCCAGCACCTTGTCTCTGAATGCCAGCTCCCAGGCGTAAAGCTTCAGCACCTTGATCCCGTTGAGAATTTCGTTCATCAGCTTTATCCGGCTGTCTTTGCTCTTCATGTGGGTCACCTTCAAAGACAAGAGCAATCAACACCACTTCCGGGGGGAGGGGGCTGGCCCACTCACATCCGGCCCCCGCATCAGACCATCACTCAACACCCCCATCTATTAAAAATGGGCCTTCCTGTCCCTGCAATCCCCATGAACCCTGCACTTGACCCTGAGGGCACTCCAAAGGACTCTCTCACCAAGGGAAAAAGTCTGCTTCGAATCACGTGCAATTGGATGCAGAGAAACCTATTAAATTTAGAACTGAGGAATAGAGGCGGGTAATGTCCTCTGGGTGTGGCACTCCTGGCCCAGCACTCCCAACGCCCAAGGAAGAAGTGGGTAGAGCACAGGCGAGATGGTGGGGTTTTCCCCTCCATTTTCTTACTTTCTTTATGGATTTCCAGCCAGTGCGTGCCTGTTAAACTACTGAAATGTTTCTGTATGAGCCAGCACTGCTCCAACCCCCGGGGGCCCCACCACCCAGCTGTTACACATTGCTCATGGCATGCACTTTTCTGAGCGTTTTAAATGTATTTAGTCATGTAATGCTCATGAGAACCCTATCGTTAAGAGCTGTGGTCATGCCTGGGTCACAGAGGAGGACACTTTAAGCAGCATGAGGTCGAAGGCAGTGATTAAAGTTGCCACTCGGGGAAGCCTAACCCCATTCCAAAAGGCCCTGCTCTAGAGCTCCTCTCTCCTACAGCACCATCATGTGAAATCCCACAGGCACTTCGTAAACAGCCGTCAACAGGGGAGCAGAGAAATAAACCCTGGGCTGTCTCCACTGTGGGCCACTAGGCAGCGGTTCCAGGGAATGGCGTCAGACTGTGGCATGCCACAGACACCCCCCCGAGACATGGTGTCAGATGATGCAATCGGGCTGTGTGTGTAACAATGCGTGTGGTAACAGCACCACAAAACACACACTCATCTACACGCCAAAGCTAACGATACAATCAGATAGCTCCATGCATAGAAAGTTCTAGGAAGATCTGCTTCGATGTCTTCCCCATGGTTTTAGAGGACAGAGAAAGGGACTTCCCCTTTTAACCTATGCACTTTGGTATTATTTGAACGTTTTTAATAATGAGAAGGCACTCTGTTGCTTGGGTATTTAAAAGCTTAAAAATCAGTTCCCAGTCAGGGAACTACCCATATAAAAAAGTAAAATAAAATAAAAGCTTAAAAAATACAAAGTATCTCTGAAAATCGAGCTTAACGCTGCACCTGCCCTAAGGTAAGAGGAGAAAAAGGTAGGGTATAATATTTACTCAACTCTTGAAAAGGCTCACATACAAATATGAATACATTCCAGAGGAAACGGAATTTCTCAGAGGCTCGCAGACGTGATTTCGGTCACCGGCCCACAAGGCCGAAGGATTCTGCGAGCTCTCAACCTCGGCCGCCCACTGTAAACACCTCGGGAGCTTTCAAAAGTCTTGATGCCCAGGCCCCATCCTCAGCAGGTGAATCAGAGTCCCAGGAATGGGGCCTGGGCACCACATTTGCAAAGCTCATCACGGGGTTCCAACAGGTGGGCAAGGCCGGTCACCCCAGACCCTGAGCAGAAGGAACTCCCCTCAAATCCAAGGGAAAAGGCCTCAGGCCGGGGCCCAGTGGGGAGCCCGTGGAGACAGACACCATACCTGGTAGGTCTTGGTCTTCATGGCCATCACGGCATTGATGGGAACCATGAGGATCATCACAGCCACCCCGGCCAGGACGGAGGGGCCCAGGTTCTAAGGAAGGAAGGAGAACACAGGCCTTCACAAGGGGCTTCCCCAGGCTGAGCCCCGCATGGCCACTCTGCCCAGCACACTCGGGGCCGTTCCGGCACTTCCACCCAACGACGGGCTGGTCAGAATTTTCCGACGTATTCCTGAGCATCTCTCAGGGCTTCGCGACCCCTTTAAAGGATCCTTTACCCGAAACCCCCAGGACCAGCCGAGTTTTGCACATCAGGATTTTAGAGAGCTAATAAGCTGCTGAGCAGAAAACAGTTAACACGGCAGGCCTGAGGGTTTCTCTCGTTGGAGGGCCTGTTTATATTAGAAATCAGGCCCTCGGCTGGCGTCCCGGAGCTTGGATTTGGGGAGGGTTCCCACCATTCTCAGAACTGATAAGAGTGGCTCCTTGTCCCTAAACTGTTTGCACAAACAATATGGTGTATGCTGAACACCCCTCTTCCTTCCGGCACCTGGAACTAACTCCTGGTTTTGATATTTTCTCCTGATTTTTTTATTTCTCTTTCATTTATTTCCACTCTGACCTTAACTATTTCCTTCCTTCTGTTTATTTTGGGTTTTGTTTGTTCTCTTTCTTCTAGTTCCTTCAGTGTAGAGCTGGACTGTGTATTTTGGATTTTTCTTTCTTCTTCTCTTGATGTCTTGTGTTTTGTAGTTTTTCTTTAGTACTTTGTTTAGCTTCCTTTCTCTTTTTTGTTCTTTGCCTATCTTTTGTAGGTTTTGGTCTGTGGTTACCATGAGGTTTATGTATATTGTCCTACATCTCAGCAGCCTACTTTACACCAATAGGCACTTACGTTTGAAGATACTCTCGAAGGACTACATTTTTTACTTGCTCTCTGTGCTATATGTTATTGATGTCATGTTTTAGATCTTTTTGAGTGATGCATCTCCTAACTACTTATCGTGGTTGGAGTTTGATACTTTTTTCTTTGGACCTTCATAGTAGCTTTTTAAAAAATGTCTGATGCACTGTATTTATGAAAACAGTTGGCTTTCCTTACAATATTTTTTCCTTTCTCCTATTTTCTTGTTTCTGGTTATGGCCTTTTCTTTCTGCTTAAAGACGACCCTTTAACTTGTTCGGAACTCTCTGTGCTTCTGGGACCTGGGCGTCTGTTTCTTTTCCCAGGTTAGGAAAGTTTTCAGCCATTATTTCTGTAAATAAAGTTTGTGATCCCTAGAATGAAACTGCTTGAGCATTCTATGTTATTATCCTAGGTCCCTCAGAGTCCTAGGCAATCCTGTTGTTTTTTTTCCATGCTTTGTTCTTCTGGCTGTGCTAAAGGGTTGGTTTCCACCAGCTTGTCTTCCAGGTCACTGACTGGTTCTGCATTCAGCATCTTCCTACGCCACTGCCGTCTGATGGATTTCCATCCCTTGGAACCGAGAGAATCTTGACCAACATAATTCGGGACATGTGAATAAATGAGTTCCCTCAGTGTTGGGGAGGATAGGGTGGGAGAAATATGGTGTGTATGTCGTGGGGTTGCTAATTATGTATGTTGTCAAGAAAAGTCAGATGCAAACAAATACCAGGCCACCAAAGAGAACACAAACCCAACAACTGAAGCAAGGAATAAAATATCCAGGAATCAGCTAACGGGCCAGGATATAAAATGTAAACGACGGCAAGAAATACCAGCAAGCTACACAGGTTCTTATCACCCACACCCATCCCTCAGCCCCACCGCCCACACTCGGAGGTCCCTCTCTACATGTGACAGGGAGTGACACCACACACACACCTGCCACAGGAAGTAGAGCGCAAAGAGCACTTGCAGAGGGGCTGACCAGATCATGTTAATGTATGTGGTCAGGTCCATGAACCTCTGCGCGTCCACAGACATGAGGTTGACAATCTCCCCGACAGTGGAGGACTTTCTGGCGGAATTGGTGATCACCAGGGCCTGCGGGACAAAGCAGAGGGGACGGGGGTGAGTGTGGCCGGCTCAGAGCCCTGGAGGGAGGAGGCTGCTGCTCGCTCTTCCTCCCCCACTGACCTACCTGAAGTCGCCTGAACCGGGTGTGGTACAACTCAGTGTGCACATACTTCACGTGGCAGTTTGTCACTGTGCTGGCTAGGACTCGGCACGTCTAGGTGGGGCCGGACCCCTGCTGGTTTCCTGACTAGGGACAGGCCAGGGCTTTCCAACCTGACACTGAGGCTGGATCATTCTTGTGGGGTAGGGGGCCGTCCTGCACACTGTAGGATGTTTAGCAGCAATCCTGACCCCTCCCCACTAGGTGGCCCCACCACAGGTTATGACAACCAAATATTTCTCCAGACATGGACAACCATCTGAGGCCCAGGTTCTCAAACATGGTTTCACATGTGATGACCAGGGGACTTGTAGAGAGGCTGATGCCCGTGTCGCACCCTCAGAAGGCCCGATTTTAGTTGGTCGGGGCGCGGCCCGGGCACTGGACGCTTTCAAAGTTCTGCAGGTGAGTGTGACCTGCAGACAGGGATGAGAACCAATGATCTGGTCCCTCTTTCCCGACGACCTGCTAGGCAGTCTCCTCCCAACCCATGGGGCCCCAGCAGGGTTGCTGCCCCAGAGGCTAAGGAATGAAAGGAGGGAGGGGGTAATTCCGGTCCTTTAAAGCTGCCTGTGCACAAATACCCGCTAAGCACCCTATCATCCAGGGAAGTGAGCCCCTGCTCAGTTCAAATGGAGAGTCAGAACAAGCTCAAACACAGAACAGTAACAGCAGAGCAAGGACTGGAACCTGGATCTCCCCAAATCCAGCACCATCTAAGAAATTCAATGACCCACAGTGGACACGGGGGCTCCCGGACCCCCTACAGGCTCACCCCTGAAGTCAGCCGGGCTGTGGCTGAACGCCTAATGCTCATTCCTTGCCACCTGCAGTCATTTAGGCCACCCTCGTGCTCCTGCTCCAGGAGCCCCATGCCGGTCCCGAACGACGCAGCCAAGACCCTACAGACTCCGGGGCGGCGGCGGGAGACGTCCAAGTCGCCCCCGTGCCTGGGACGTGGCCCTACCCACCTTCCGATAGACGGCCCCGATGACGGCGGTCTTGATCCTCATGCCGCTGACGAAGCAGATGTGGAAATACTGGTGCAGCACGAGGGTCTGGAGGCAGGCGCTGACGAACAGCAGCACCGTGTAGAAGTAGCCGTGCCAGTCCGGGGCCGTCTTGTCGTTCACAAAGTTGATGAGCAATCTGCGATGGAGGGAGGACAGAGCCCGGGCTGACGTGGCCGTCACACACATGGGGAGGGGAAGTCCTTCAGTTTCAGCGTTCCGACCTTCTCCCAAGCCAGGCCAGGCGGGCGCGAGCACGGAAAACCAGATCCATGGTGGTGATGTGACCATGCGGGCCGCCCAAGCCACTGAGCACTGATGGCTCCACCTCATCGCACAGGAGCCACCGAAGGGTGACCAAGTCACAGAGCATAAGGGACAGAGTAGGGAGCGCTAGAGATACACATGTTGCCCCAAGACACACACACACACACACACACACACACACACACACACACACACAGAGGAAACACGGAGAATGAATAGAGCAAGAGAGGGAAGGGAGGGAGGTAGCAAGAGGAGACAGGTGACTTCGGGTCTGACTTGCTGGTTTCAGCGAGCAGTTGTCACGCGATCTGCTGCTCTGCTTTTCCCAAGAAACCCTCCATCCTTCCCCCCGGGCTTCAGGGGGAGCCTAGCAGGCTTCTGTGACTTGCAATCAAAGTGGCCTTAATTAAGATGCTTTTAAAGCAAAACACTGAGCAAAGCGGGTAGATGGAGAGACTGGGCTGTAAGGCCCCTGAGTGTGTCACCTGACTCTAAGGGCGGGTTCAGAGCATGGCAAGGGACAGGTCAAGGATGCAAAGGTTTCCCAGCCGGGAGACAAGAGGACGTACTTCAAGATCTCCGGGCCGGTAAACATCATCAGGTCGTGGATGGCCTTGAAGAGGAAGCTCATGAGGAAGTAGGGCCCGAAGGTCTTGTAGAGCACCTTGAACAGGGATGGCTCCCGCTCCTTCTGAGGGGACTTGACAATCAAAGCCTCGGCCTCCTCGTTCACATCTACTTTGGAGCTGCTTTTAGGCTTGGCAGGATCCTTGGAGGAGTACACGATCTTCACCGGCTGCCTGGAACACAAGGAGTGTGGGGTCAAGACTGAGCCCCCCAGCTACTGCATAGGGTCAGAGAACCCCGCTCTCTGGGGAGGCGGCCACAGACATCCAGTCACCAGAGAGGCAGCTCAGCGTGGTGATTATAAACACAGACTCAGGATCCCGGCTCGGCCACTGGCCGGCTGTGTGATTTTAGGCAAGTTCCTTAACCTCTCTAGGCCTTAGTTTCCTCATCTGTAAAACAGGGATAAAAGTAGGAACTACCTCAGGGCTGTCATGAAAATTAAATGAGTTTATATACAAGAAAGAGCACAGAAAAGTGAGAGCCCCAAACTGACCTACAGATTCAATGCAATCACTATCAGAGTCCCAGCTGGCTTCTTTGCAGGAACTGACAAGCCGGTTCTAAAATATACATGGAAACTCAAACACAAAACAGCCAAAATGATCTTGAAAAATAAAAACAATCAGGAGGATTCACACTTTCCAATTTCAAAAGTTACTATAAAGCAACCAGGATCAGGACAGACATGAGGATGCACATATAGATAGATCAATGGAACAGAATTACGCATCCAGAAATAAACCCAAATGATTTCTGAGAAGGGTGTCCAGACCATGCCATGGGAAACCGTCTTTCCTATAAATGGGGCTGAGAAAAGAGACAGCTACAGGCAAAAGGGTGAATGAAGTTGGACCCCAACTTCCCACCATCTACAACAGTTAACTTGAAATGGATCAAAGACCTAAACATCGAGCTAAAACTGTAACATTCTTAGAAGGCAATACAGGGGTAAAGCTTTATGACCTTGGAGTTGGCAAATGGCTTCTTAGATATGACACCAAAAGCAGAAGCAACAACAGCAAGAAAATAGATAAATTGGACTTCATCAAAATTAAACACTTTTGTGCTTCAAAGGCACCACCAAGAGACTGAAAAGACAGCCCCCAGGATGGGAGAAGATATCTGCAACTCACAGCTTGATGAGGGACTTATGACGACAGCATATAAAGAACCCTTGCAACGTGGTAAGGAAAAGACAACCCAATTAAAAAGGGGGCACAGAGGACAGGCGAGTGGCCATGCTGGTTAACATCATTAGTCATCAGGGAAATCCAAGTCAAAACCACCATCAGATACGACTTCACACCCACTAGGATGCTTATCATCAGAAAGTCAGGTAATAACAAGGATCTGCAAGGGTGTGGAGAAACAGGAACCCTCCTACGTGCCCCTGCGGAGGCCCCTCCCTTGGGACAGGACACTGCAGAAATGATGGGCACCACTCCCAAGATGAAGTCATGGAATACACTGTGGCTTCTGAACCCTCTCTTGGGTCACTCACCAACCAAGGGTCATGTCAGGAGGACGCTCAATGAGCCCTGCGGAAGAAGCCCCACCTTGAGACCTGGACAGTAGCCACCATTAAATTGCCGACCTGGTGCAGCCTGGAGGCAGACCCTACAGCCCCAGCTGAGCCTTCAGAGGGCGGCAGCCCCGGCCGCCATCTTGGCTGCAACCCCTCAGTGACCCTGAGCCAGCTCCACCCACCGGGCCACGCCCAGATCCCTGCCCCAGAGAAACTGCCTGAGACAGCACCTGCGCACGTTTTTCTACACCTCCAGGTTTCTGGGTAATTTCACACAGATGCACCGCCTCTCCCCCAGCTCCCATCTCCCAAAAGGCAGGCAAGGTAACATCCTCGAGTGGCCAAACGTGTGCTCCACCACCTACACACATGCCCACGCTACATCCCCACCCAACCCTAACATTTACAACTTACAAAACTCGTGTATTCACCGAACAGTGTTTGATTTCGGGGGCGTCTCGCCTGTCACATCTGTGCCACGTCTGACCACCTGGACCACATGGACCTCCCTCCTGGAGAGCACAGCCTTCCAACACACCTTGGCTCTGTCCTCTGCGGGCAGTGGTGTAGGCTCCGTCAAGTTCTTATCTTTCCCCTCCGTGTTCTCTGCTCCAGGAAAGGACCAGAAACATAGGGGGGTCCTCCTTGACCCCCTCCCCCACGCTCCCTGGGTCTGACCAGGTGTGTGTCCACCCATCGCACTTCTGTGATGTGTGTGAAGCCATCCACCCACGCTTTCCATCTCCACAGCCTCCAGCCCATGTAACGGACCATCACGAGGACCTCCTTGCCACCACCACCCCGTTTTCACCCGTTCTTAGTCCCTTACAACCAGCTCCCTGCACAGCAGTCGGTGGACTGTCCTAAAAACACATCATTCTCCCCCTTCAGCACCACTGATGGCTTCCCCACCGCACCCAGAATAAAAACTAAACTCTGGGAATCTGGGCAACTTCCTATGGCTTCTGCAACCAATTACCACTAACTTAGGAGCTGAAAGCAACACAAATTCATCCTCTCACACTTCCAGAGGTCAGAAAGCTACAGTGGACCCACGGGGTCGCCTTTCTCCTGGAGGCTCTTGGGGACAATCTGTTTCCTTGCCCTTCCGCTTCTAGAAGGCACCTACGTTCCTAGGCTCAAGCCTCTCTCCTGCATCTTCAGAAGTAGCAGCACGGCACCTTCTCTCTGTCTGACCTCCCATCTCCCTCTTACAGGGACACTTGGGATTAGGTGGCCCATCCAACAATACCCAGGTGTCTCCCTGCCTCAAAATCCTTCACTCCACCACACATGCCAAGTCCCTTTGCCACGAGTCCCAGGTTCCGGGGTCAGGACATGGGGAAGGGGCATTACTCCACTGACCACAGGGGATTATTTGTTTTTCATGTCAGTGTGACCGCGTCAGGGCCCCTTCCCAGCACACTTTACTGACGATCTCTGAAGCTGGGTTTCTGGTTAGAGTTTTCAGCACGATTTCTTTTAGCACGCACACGTCTTCTGGGCAAGCAGGACAAGGAGGAGGCAGAGAGGAAGGGAGTGGCTCCGCCCTGCCCTGGCCACTATCTGCACCACGTCCCAAGCTGGGCCCTGGCCCGGGGCCTGCGTGGCCTGGCTGACCCAGGGCTGTTTTCGGTGGCCAGGAGACAGGCTGCCAAAGGGCCAGGGAGAACGTCTCGGGCAGGCAGAGAGGAGGAAGGCCAGGCCTGGGTGGAAGAGGTCAAAAGAGCAGGAGGGATCAGCTAACTCGGGAGTCAGGGGAAACAAGCCCCACTGAGGAGAGGCCCACAGGAGGAAGGCGTGCCCAGAGGGAGGGAGAGGAAGGAGCGGCCCAGCTGGGAGGGGAATGGAAAGTTGGAGGGGGAAGGTCTGAGTCAGGAGAAAACTGTCCAGGGCAGGGGAGCAAAAGGGGCCAGGAGGCTGGAAACTGGGAAGAAAGAGAGCTTGCTGACTCGACTGGGTTTCAATGTGGGCAGAGGGGCCCATCCCAGTCACTCATCCATGAACAAACTGAGCACCCGCTCCGGGGCCAGGGACCGGGAGGGCCCCATCTCCAAGGAGCCCAGTGAAATGGACCCGCAGGCGTGACTTCACGAGCGCACGGGGCGGCTTGCTGGAAGAGGTGACATCGAAGCCCAGACCTGCAGGATGAGGGCACAGGTCCAGTGGGAGAGGGAAAGAATGAGCAGGCCCGGAGCTCAGAACTTCCGAGAGGTCAGGCAGCCCTTGCAAGAATGGGCAGAACCTCAGGGTAGGCAGGGCAGGGATGGGAAAGCGGAATGAGAGGGCAGGAGGAGCTACCGGGCTCTGCCTGTCGTCTATTACAAAAGCATTTTCCTCTTTGGGCAAAGGCAAACGCTCGAACCTACAAAGGTCTTGGCTTGATCCACATTTTCTGGATATACTCTGAGCATGGTCTTTGCCCCACGTCACCCCCTCTAACAGAGAAGGGCAGATCTGATCTGCAATTACAGACTGAATTCTACAAACGTAATGCACACTTCCCCTGTCCTCGAGCGCCTGCCTCCAGGTCAACCGGAAACCACAGAAGGGCGTGGCCCCCCACCCCCACCCCCAGCATGTAAACCTGAGGCTTACAAGTGTAAATGACTCACTTTCGTGTTACCTTGTTTTTGTTTCATTGGGGGGGGGGGGGGGATTTTTTGTTTGTTTGTTTGAGTGCTTTTGCTTCTGCTTTAAAAACAGAGGCTCCTCGAGGGGGGGTTGTTTTGCAAATTTAAATGCTCTGATTGTCACAGTGACTGACCCAAATACCAGACTTCTGGGAGGTACAGAACGGCCCCAAAGGAACGCCATTCCATCAGACATGTGTGGAGGCGCAAGGCCCACCGAAGTCTAGACCCCAATGCCGCCTTCTGACATAAATCGGCACACAGTGTGTGTTTTCTTTTTGCAAGTTTAACTATGCCTCAGATTTTTTTCAGGAAGGCAACCAACCCCCACCTGGGAAGCAGCAGTGACGCTTTATTTCATGTTCTGTTGTGGGCTGAGCATTTACATGTGCACTCTGTGTCATTTCATTATAAACCCCTCCCCTTTCAGTTGTCCTTTAACGTCTAGCGAGAGCTTTCTGTTGATTTTTTTAAATTAGATATGTTGATGTTTTTTAATGAGATAGGTTATTTTTATTTATCTAGTTCCCTGAAGTTGAGGAACAGAGTGACAAAATAAAATGGATTCACTGGCTGAGTCAAGGCACTAAATTCCTAAAATCGAGGCCTGAGGAAGGAGTCTATGCTTGTGTGAACCAGCCAGGGAACCTCAACGGTTGACTGTCCAGTCCTGCATCAATACCGGGACATGCGACCCCCGTGACCCTCTGATTACCCGCTGAAGGACCAAGGGAAGAACGTTCACGTACCCAAACCGCTTGCCGTCTATTATCCAGACTGCCTGTCATCCTGCCTCCAGACCACCAGTGAGCCAGAGGATGACCCTCTCGGACCAACCCGCAGGCTGGGACCGAAGAACCTGAGTTTGCTCCAGCACATGCTGCTTGTGAGAAGAACTCCTAGCTTGTCTTTCCTCTTTGGAACACTTGAAACCGAGGGTGCTTACGATTTTGATTAAATTCAGTTTTACACCCCAGCTCCAGAAAGCATATACCCGTCAGAGACCCCGCCTTTCCCCCAGGATAGTCAGCAACCCGAGGCGGCAGAAGACAGTGGTCTGGCCCTACTAGCGGTCACGAGGTCCGGACACCTGGCAGCCCAACTGGATTTTTAAAGCAGAACTCAGGACGTGCCACTGCCCCACATATAACCCACCTGGACTGTCTCCCCGCACTTGCGACCGGATCGGAACTCATTCCCGCCTGGGAGACCCCTGCAGACCCCCCTCCGTTCTCCCCTCCTGTCCTCCTCACCCCCTCTGCTGGAGCCACATGGAGCGACTGGCCCATAAGCAGCCCAGCTCACCTCCACCTCAGGGCCTTTGCACTCGCTGTTCCCGCCACCCAGAAAGCCCTTCCCCACATCCGCGCACGGCTCACGCCAGTCAGTCTTCACTGTCAGTCTCTGCTCAGGGGTCACCGTCCCCGAGCAGCCACCCCGACCGCCGTGTCGACACCTGCTCCCCGGTCGCACGCCCGCAGTGAGAGTGGGAGCAAACGCGGGGCCTATCCGTGTTGTTCCCTCCCCTCTCTGAACCCCCAGGGCCTAGATGGCATGGGCGCGTCTGCAGCGGTCGACTGTGTCAGCTGAACACATCGCTTCAGAGTCAGGCCGGGGATAGCGGTCGCCTTGTTGCCGGTCTCTCCTGTGACACCTCCACCAACCCGGTGGGAATCACCAGCCAAGCTGAGCCAAGCGGTCTGTGAAGCTGGGGAGCGGGGAAACCCCAGTTGAGAACTTGGCCTTCTCGTTGAGAAGGATACTGCGGGCCAGGCTCAAGGGAACGGGGGACCCCGCCGCTGCCTGAGAACCTCCAGCTGGGTCACAGCCACCGGCCTCAGCTGGCGCTGAGCGTACACAGAACCCCAGCCATCTCCTCCCCAGGCCCGCCATGGACGCTCAAGTTCAATCCACCCTCCACAAGACAACTTCTCCGGTGTCCACGGCCATCCGGAATGAGCCACCACCAGCACACAGTCACAAGGTCCCAGCTGATGTCCTAGGGGCCACGGCACAGATGTCCCAAGTTCTCTTCCACCGCCTGTGACCTGGGTGCTGTTGCAACGTGCCAGGAATCGGACTCCACGTCGGGGCTTTTTCTCCTGGAAGGCCGACTGGTCCGTGGGGAAGCCAGCAGGGCCACCAGCCCCATCGCTCGAGAAGGCGAATAGCGGGCCCATCCCAACCAGCATCGGGGGAATGCCAGCCCCCACCTGCTGCCCCTACGTCACTCGTGATCTGCCATCTGGCTCCCACGGACACAGGGTGAGTCTTAAGTCAGTGACACGTTCTCGTTTGACTGACGGCCGTTTTTCTTTCTTACTAGGACGTAAAGCGGTGGCACCTCAGCTTTGACGAGATACAGTATGTGCTGGGGCGGCCCCGGCCCGATTCCCGGAATAACCCGATGACAGAGATCGCAGGGGGGTCCGCAGCTTCCATGGGGGAGCGTGAAAACCCAGGACACCAGGGGTGACCCTGATGGGAACAATGGACTCAGGGTGGTCATGCTGAGTCAATGCAGGCTCACCGCCTTTAACCCCCGTGCTGCCTGGTGGGGGACTAACGTGGGGAGGCCGGGCCGGGGGGGAAATGGGAAAATCTCTGTATCTGCTGCACAGCATAGCTCTGACCCTAAAACTGGTCCCCAAACTGCAGCCTGTTTTTACAAAAGCCCTTACAGTCTAACTCAGCCTGGACTGGGGCTTCTTTGGCTAAACACCCCGTGAGTGGTTGGCTGGGTGTGCTGAAGCAAACACTTAAACAGCAGGAACACTCGGGACGCCAGATGCTGGGACACAGGCAGAGAGGTCACCATGACTCCAGTAGGGCAAGGTCATGGCCAACAGAGTCAACTGCCTACCCGGCGAACATTTTTCGCTCCTTTTCTACCCAAATTGCCTTGGCTCCATGCAAGACCCCTTTCTGCAGATGAGCAAACGGTGGCCAGGAGGAGTGACACAACTTGCCTAGGACCATGACACTACAAGAGGTGGCACTGCCACATTCTGGGTCCCGACGGCAGGAAGGAGGGGACCAGCTCGTCCTACAGTGTGTCTGGCATTCCCCTGTGACAAGAGGACTTATACTCACTTTCTGGACTTGGCACACTCCTTCTTCCAGTTCTTCACCAACATGGGCACAACCTGTTCTGACATGTCCTCCGTGTTCAGGGACCAGAGGTCAGAGCTCTCCAGGGGCCGCCGGTAGCCCTGGACCATCAACCTGGAGCCGAGACACAAGAGGGAGGTGATCAGAGGCGGGAGGAAGAGGATGGTGGCCGTCACCGCACACGTCTGCCACCCCCATATGCCCCCCACACCACGGCAGCCCACCGCCACCAAGGACGGCAGCGCAGGTGACACACTGACTGCAGATGGACACTGGGGCACGTTATGTCATCACTGCTAATTCTGTTAGGTCACCAGGACAAATGGCCGTGATTTTGAGAGATAGATACAGAATATTTAGGAGAGAACTATCAGGACAGCTCCGATTTACTTAAAACAGAACTTTTTAAAGATAATCTGGCAAAGCATTAAAAGTTGTTACAGCTGGGTGACTGCGTTACTGAGGTTTATTAGGCGAGTCTTCCCACGTGTTTGAACACTTCCATGATAAAAAGCAAACCTAACATTTTAACTCGCTCTTCTGAAATAATCTCCAGCTTAGAAAAATCACAAGACTCGTGCAAAGAATTCCTGTTTCCCCTTCACCTAGCTGACCGTTAGCATTTTGAAGCACTGGCAGTAGTACCATTCTCTCCGTCTCTACCTACAAGCGTCCCCATGAGAAAAGAAGGCTGGTGCGGATGGCGTGGTCCAGTCCGTATTAAAATTACACCAATAGTCCCAGTGATGTTCCTTCACAGTAATTGGAAAATAATTAAACGTGAAAAATATTTAATTTAAAAAAAGTCTGTAAAAGGTTTATAAGGACAAGGAGCAATGTTTATGGGGGTGGAGGGGCTCAAATAACCCCTAGTAAAGGAGGGACATGCAAAACAAATTAAAAGGGAAGGGAAGGCGCGTATCAAACTACTGACAGGGTGGCCTCTGCTGTTTTTCGTTACTGATCTATGAGTTTCTCTTATCCACCCGTCCTACCGTGCATGCACATTATTTTTTTAATGGTGAGGGGTTTGAACCAACGCCAATAATAGTAATTACATCTAATATTTAAAAATATATACCCAGATCTGAAGCTAAACCAAGAATATGCAGTTTCTAACTGTCCCAGGCCAAGCTGTCCACAGAAGTTCAAGTGGATTATGGTTCCTGGAACTCGAGTTCATGAACTGCGGGTGGGGGTTCCAGTGTTTCTGAGAGCCCCCGCACGACACTGTCTGACAGCGGGGAAGGGAGGGGAGCTCCCGGGCCACACACACGTCACCCCCACCCACCGGCAGGCGGGCCAGGCTTACCCTGTGATCCACCAGAAGGTGATCCTGGAGAGGAAGGAGGCGCTGGACTCCGGGCAGGGGTTCTAGTGGAGAGAGAACACAGGGTGGGAGCAAAAGGGCGGTGAACGACTCAGCAGCTCATCCATGGCGGGGCTCAGCACGGAGCGGGGAGCAGGCAGCACTTCCTCCCTGAGGACCAGCGGCCACTCCCACGCCACCCAGGTGCACCCCCAAGGCCCTCTCTCCTGAGCCCCGCTGGCCTCGAAAGAAACACACGGCAGCTCCTCAAGTTTCACCCAGAGAGTACTTCCCGAGTGCCTGCTATGTGCCAAAATGGCACAGGGCGCCACACGCCTGCCTTATCCCACATCTCCACAGCGACCCAGGGGGGCGGTGCACTGCTGTCCCCACTTTACTCCATCATTCATTCACCCAACAAGTATTTTCCGAGCATCTACTACGTGCCTGGCATCGTGTGCACAAACCTCACGTCTACCAGGGTGGTAGAAGCAGTGGCAACAACCACAACGACAACAACAGCGTCAACAAAACCACCGGCTGACGTTCTCTACGAACCAGCTCTGCTCTGAGTGCATTACGCACATCATCTCACGCAGTCTTCACAAGCGCCCTACGAAGTAGGTAAAAGCATCACCCTCATTTTGTAGTGACACTGAGGAGGACAGGGGTGAAATGACTGGCCCGGGGTTCCACAGGGAGACGTGGCAGACAGGAAGTGAGCCCCAAACAGGCTCCGGAGAGACAGTAATCAAATGACCCCGTGCACAAATACAAAGCTGCAACCATGACGGGGCCACAGCCTGGAGACAGGTCAATGGTACCAGTGAGATGACTGGTTCTCACTGGGCTCACTGCAGGAGAGCCCACAGGGGACAAGGGCTGACCCAGGTGATGGGGTCAGAAGAGTGAGCAGAAGGAAATTAAGTAACGGGCAGAGGCATAAGGGTCCCAGCAGAGAGAATGGATGTGCAAAGGTCTGTGGTACATGGGGGCAGGGCTCCTCCAGGGACCAAGACGGGGCCTGGGCAGTCTGCACTAGAGGCTGTGCACAGTCCATATGGGAGGCCACGTAAGGAACCTCGGTCTTCATCCTAGGGCAACGGGAAGTCATGAACAGATCCTCAGCAAGCTGCACACAGGGCTGGGTTTCAACACCGATACTTTCAGGTCTAAATTCTGAAGCAGCTTTAGTGATGGTGGTCACCACAGTGTGATGACATATTCGGCTGAGGGTGACACTCAATGTTCCAACATTTTTCAGAGATAAGGCAGTTAGAGACACCTGGGACCCAAGGGGTCCTCCATCCGGGCAGGGAGGGCTTTTAGAAAACATGGCATCTGTCCCCTGCCACCACTGCCACCCCAGAGAGTCTGGTTAAGCTGGTTTGGGGTGGGTCCAGGGCATCTGAGTCCTTGCTTTTAACACCCAGAGTCTCCCTGGCATAGTGGCTGGGCCGGAAATGTTGAAGATAAGCCTAGAGCATCTCGTCACACCCAACACTAAGGAAACTAAAGCCGAGTAGGTCTGTTGAAAGGTCTTGGAAGCTTCCAGAAGTGGCTCCCACAAAGGGACCATCTGAATGCAATAAGGACAGTGAATAGCATGGACTGAAACACAGCACATCTGTTTATGCAAGTTTACACAAGTTCGCCCTGGGAAAAAGAGAAGCACTTCTTGGTGTCACTGAGGAAAAGACGCTAGTGAACCAAGTCGATGTTTTGAAAGAAGCATTTTTCCTGCCTTTCCTAAATGAACTACACCACCGGGGGACTAAAATGATGAGAAGCGTCTTTGCACAGAAATCGTCCAGCTAGTAAATGAAGAAGAAACAACACAGGGTAAGAGGATGTGCCACACTGCAACCACAGCGGAGCACTGGAACATTCGAGGAGATTAAAGAATTATTATTAATGCTTTTAGGCCAGACATGGTGTCCTTATCTTTTAGACACAATCAAGGGGACAAGTTCGGTAAAGGATAATGAGGAACTCTACTTTTTTCACAACTTTCTGTGAGTCAAATTACTTTAAAATAAAAGTTATTAAAAATTTAAAAATTCCTGATCTTTCAGAGACACATAGTGAAATGTATGCGATGCAGGGGAAGGAGCTCATTACACACCATGCTGTCTACCTCTGCACACATGGGAAAGCTTCCATCATAAAGAGCTACACGAGACACTCTTCCCTGCGATTCGAACTCGCATCCTGGGCTGAGAACCACCAGGGAGAGGTTCCCAGCCCCGGCTGCCCCAGAACCACCCAGGCGCTCAGGGCCCCAACCCAGACCAACTGGACCAGTACCTCTGGGGGTGGGGCCCTGGCATCGGTACAGTTCCCATGAAGTTAAGCAGATGCAGCCGGCCCACACACCTACATTCTAGACCCCAGTGGAGACAGGTTCCAATCCCCGCTCTGCCATTTTCTAGCTGAACGACCTTGGACAAGTCCCTTCTCCTCAAAGCCTTGGTTTTTGCTGCAAGGTGGGACAAGTGAAATGAGGTCCGTGGGGCTGCGCTGGAAGCTGGAATTCTTCCAATTCAAGGTGGCAACATTACCTGTGGAGGAGGTGGTAGGATTTGCTCTGCAGGCTGGTTTTGGTTTTCTTTCCGGAAGTGGGTTGGTTATCAGGGAATCGCATCTGCAGCGTAATTCCCACCCACGGTGGAAAGCTGAGCCCGTGCTGGCACGATGGGGAGAGGGTGGGGCACGGCTGGCAATGACTCATTTATTGCTTGAGCAAATATTGAGGGAAGACGTACCTATATGCCAGGGGGCAGCTAAGCGCTGGGGACTGAGCCAGGAAGGAGACAGCAAGGTCACCGCCCCACACAACTTCCAACCAAGAGGGAGATGGACAGAAAGCAAACCAAGAAGCAAATACCAGGGAGAGAGTGGGGCCGGGGGACCAGGGCAGCTTATGGGTGAGGCAATGCATAGCTCGGAGGTTAGCTTGAATCCCAGCCCTGCCATTTACTAGCTGTGGGACTTTGGGCGAGTTACTTGGTGGTGATGAGATTAAATGAGATACAGCATGTTAAGTACTTAGGTTAGTTCCTGGCACACAGTAAAAAGCTCAGGAAATGGTACTAGCAGTGTTAATACAAACAGGATTAGTACACACAACAGGAATGTCTTCATCTCCTGCAGGCCCATGATGCCCCGAGCACTGTACCAGATGCTTCGCTGAGGCCCAGCAAACACGGGCCCACGGGCTGCTGGGAAATCGTTCTACTGGGACCAGGGATGCCCACTCATTTACATAACGTCCACGCTGCTTTTGAACTACAGAGATGAGTAGCCATGATATATACCATATGGTATATTTACTATCTGGCTGAACCCTGCTCGCAACACCCTAAGACACAATGATTATTAAGGGGGAAACGAGAGCTCAAATGAGGGCCTTTTGCCTCCAGATCCAGTCTTCCTTCAGTCTTGGCATCAACATGGAGTAGAGCTGGGCAAGTTATACCTTACACAAAGATGCCCACCTGAAAGGGCCAGTGGGGGCCGAAATGCACTCCGTGCCCAGCTCAGCAAGACAGCCAGGTTCTGTGCTAGCGAGGGGCTGTATGTATCAGCTTGAAGGAAGCAGGGCCTTTCTCAAACTCACCTACCCGGGGTGGGAGCGGGGGTTCATCTTTTTCTAATTTGCACAGAGAGACAGTGCAAACAGCAGAGGTGTTAGGCATATGCCCACGGGGGCCTCACAAATCCTGGCCTTCTTTCAAAGTCAGGCAACTGTAGCTGTGGGTGAAGCATGAAGCAATCTCTGGACTGCAAGACTAAAGGTGAATTGGTTCTCTCTACACCCAACTGTACGCAAATGAGACCGAAAGACATGATGGCCAAGGAGCAAAAGATGAATCCTCACTCTGGCTAGTGAAAAATCCCAGCCGCTGGGAGAAAATTCATCCTGCAAATGCAATGAGGCTGGAAGATCACCAGGAACATTCCAGTCTGTAAGGCAACGTGCACACTCCAAGAGCTCTGTCCAATTCATCCCCCCAGCCCTCCCCTCTCTGCTGGACCCAAACGCAGATTTTCCAATTATCGGAAGCCACGTCGGGCCGACACAGGGACCCCATCAGCAGCAGAGAAGGACATACTGTATCGGTTTGAGAGCCGGCTTCCAGAAGTCCGTATCTGACACGGAAGGCCTGATTTGATAACAGACAACTGGAGTTCTGAAGCAGCCGAGGATTACAAAAAAACAGGGGGTGCAGGGGGGTGGGGGGGTGGTAATGCATGAGGATCCAGACAGCAGACCATTCAACTGAAACGAAGCAGAACGTTCTAGGATGTGATGTATAAAAGCAGAGCTGCCGGCCGTGGGTTCCCAACTGCTGAGACTGAAATGGACAGTCCTGACCCAGAACGAAGGATGCGTAGGAACTGGCCCCCGACTCATTTGGCAGTGAGGATGGTGCACCCAAGCCGGCTACAGGCAGGAGAGCAAGTCCGACTTACGCAAACAGAGCTGCGTTCTGTGGCATCTATGTCTGAGTCTGGGGGATCTGGCCAGAAGCCATTCGGACTGAACCAATTTGGTACAAGAGCTCCCTGGCACTGGTCCTTTGAGAACTCACAGGGTAACTGGGGGACCTTCTCCGGGTCTTTTAGCATTCCGGCCTTTCTGTCAGAAATTCTGTGAGTCCCCACACATCTTTTTTAGTTTTGATTCTGCTTCTGGAGCTTACAGATTCTGGAGTCTGCCAGTGACTCCCTAAATGCCCAGGAGGAAGGGATGGGTAAGGCAGCAGGGTGGCTCAGAGCAGAGCTTCTCCAGCCTGGACCCCAAGGCCAGCTCCCACAGTGCCTGGGAATCTGAGGGAAATGCAAATACTGGGGCCCAACCCAGAAGGACTGACTCAGAAGCTCTGGGGTGGGGCCGGGTGATCTGGGTTCCAGCAAGCCCTCCTGGTGATGCCCGTGCCTGCTCAGGTGTGTGGACCCAATGAAGGGCTCCGCACAGTCCAGCCTCGTGACTTAGGCAAGAGGACATATCACCACGCTGACTCTCGGTGTTCTCATCCACAACACTGCCTCATTGGGGTGCTTCGAGGATTATACAAATTAATAAACAAACACAGCGCACTGGGGGCTGTTATCGTTACTATTGGCTGGAACAATCTGAATGTCCACCAAGAAATGCTGCTGTTTCTCTCTCACTGGCTGTGCTGCTTAGAGCTGTGCAAATCACCTCCCGTGGAGGACACACCACATGCACATGGCCCTTTCCCCAGGACCCTGTCTATTTTCCCTGGTTCTTGATGCTCTAGGGCACAGGAGCACTGCCCAGCTCAGCCTTCCTCTCTACCTGCCCAGGCTCCTGCAATGGCTTCCTAAGTGTCCTCTCCAGCCTCTCCGTGTCCCAAGTATCCTCTTCCTTCCAGCCAGAAGGATCCCCCAAACACTCCCAACCGGAGTGTGTCTCACCCCTGCTGAAAACTCTGCCATCGGGTCAAAATTCCAAGTCCTTACGGTGACACACTACGCTACCCTGGTCTTCCGTGCTTGCTCGCTGCCCCGTCCCCGCCAGCCAAGAAGTCTGTGCAGTACCCAGATGCCCATGCGGTCCGCCGCAGGGCCGCACCTTTGCACACGCTGGTTCCTCTCCCAGGAGCAACTGCCTGCCCACACTCCAGCCTTCAACCTCATTTGCCGTCCTCGGACTCAGGCATCCCCTCTCCTGGATGCTGGCCCCGCAGCCCCCAGCCCCACAGCCCATCCCGCAGCTGCTGGCCTCTCTGCCTGCTGCCCCCTCCTCCATCCTTCTCAGTGGCAGTGGTCGGCGTGTGCTCACTGCGAGGTACTCCGGGCCCAGCGTAGCCACTGGTACGACGTGGAGTCACTAAATGACTAAAAGCAGAAAGGAGAAAGGAAATGGGCTATGAGGGGTAGAGACTGACCACTGGCAGGGCACGGGGAACTTTCTGGGGTCCTGGTGATGCTCTGGGTCAGGACAGGGTTTGAGTTATTCATTTATCAAAAACTCATCAAATGGTAACAGGTTTCAGGAATGTCACTGTATATAAATTTGGCTTTAAGGAAAACGACAAAACTATAAACAGTGAACTCTAGTTAATGATTTGCACAGTGAGGGTGTGGGTGAAGGCTACTCATGTATTTCAAAGGAAGTTTCCGATATCACAAAACTCAGCCAGATGGCTGGCTGGCTAGACAGACAGTTGTGTGATAAAGCAAGTTCAGCAACCTGCTAACTGCAGCTGCAGTCAGTGGGTTGATGGATTCTCCCTGCACAATTCTTCCAACGTCTCTGTAGTCTGGAATGTTCACAGTAAAATGCTGGGGAAGAAATGTTTCCTATTTATGAACAGGCCTAAAAACATCTCTTACTCCGTGTTCACTAAATGTGCTAAACCAGAGCTTTCCGACGATGACAGCAGGATCTGATCACTGAGCCAGCCGGGCCCAGGAGGCACTGCCAACGAGCACCGGGGTGACCTGCTGCCACTGTTCCAAGGACCCCACTTTGAGAAGTGAGGGTCTACCACATGACCACAGTCAGCACTGATGCCCCCAACCCGAAGCAGTAGTCTCAGGGGCCAGGGACAGGCAGGAACCCCATCAGCCATGCCCAGGGTTGGGCCCAGAGGACAAGGGAGCTGCTCCACAGACAAACCAGAGCCGGAATAGACATCTGAGTCATGCAAAGGGCGGACGCAGGGCCAGCTGGGGAGGGCAGCTGGCTGTGTGACTCAGCAGGCGGCAGCCAGGACCAGCCCAGCCCACATGCTTCCACCCAGGCCCGGCTTGACCCCTGGCCACGCCACGGCTCAGCTGACCTAGCTCTCTGAGGACAGGCGACATGTGGCTGTTGCTCTGAGGACAGCAGAGAGGCAGAGGCCAGACTCCACCCACCTTTCCTGCTCCGCTGTGGCACTAGCCCTGAGAGTGACAGGCGTGGAAGGCACCTAACCGTGCCTCGCTCCCGAGACACAGGGCAGAAGCGGGGAAGCAAGCCTCAGCCCACTTTGAAGACGGGTCAGGGACACTGAGGTCCCGAAAGGAGGGTGGACTGGCCCCACATCCCCAATCTGAAAGTCACGTGACCTGCGTCCCTGCCTTCATCTCAGTTGTGGTTCTGCAGTTATTTGTCGGCTGACCTGTTAACAGCTGTCTCCCCAAGAGACCAGAAGCTTCTGACAATACTTTGCAAAGACAGCCAGACATTATGTGCCATCCCACGTGCTCTTCTCATAACGAGACTGGCCATGACCCCCCAGGAGAAGTGGGTCTGTGCCTGCCCCCGCCCCCCTGTTTCTCCCAGGAGGACTTCTGTGCTTGCCTCCATCAACATAGTAGGGGAGGAGTGACATCCTGTGACTTCAGGGATGGGGCCGTAAAAGGTGACACAGCCTTCCACAGGCTCTTTGGGGACACTTGCTCTCAGAGCAGCCACCAGGCTGTGAGGAAGCCCCGGCACTGGGGGCGGCCACATGAAGCTGCCCACCCCGGCAGAGGCCCCGCCCACCGGCTGCGTGCACCCTCAGACACGTGAGTGACAAAGCTGGCAGCCAACACAGGCCCCCGCCACCGTCCGACTTAGACTGTGGGAGGGACCCCAAGAGTGGTCCGCCCGGTTGAACCCCATGCACATCCAGGACTGGGGCACACAGTGATAAACCACTGCTGTTGCTGACTGTGACCAAAGGAGGGTGGTCTGTTAGGGAGTGACAGATGGCTGCAGCAGGGCGTGAGTCGTACCTACTGCACATGCCGTGTCCCCAGAACGAAGCACCAGATATTACACGGCAGATGCCTAACCCACGGCCGTGGAAGGGAAAAGGAACCTGGGTGCCAGGTGTGGGTGGGGATCCAAGGGGGACATGGGCATGGCTGCTGCCTTGTGGGCTTTACACACACACACACACACACACACGCACACACACGCACATGCACGCACATGCACAAGAACACACACACACACACGCACAAGAACACAACGCGCCTCCACAAACACATAAACACACACCCATGTAGACACACCTGTGCACACACGTGCACACAAACACATACTTTGCTCATTTCTCCAACCCGGTTCCTCCTTCAGCAGGGAGGTCCACAACATGGCCTCTCAGGACACATGCCGAGACACAGGTTTCTCAAAACCATACTGCTGAGCGTCCACCTCCTTCCTCTGTGCCGATGCCCCTGGGGTCCCCTCATCACCTACGAAGGCGGCCTGAGCCTTTTGCTGAGGTTCAGGACAAACCCGACAGAACCACAGCAGCCGAAATCTGCCCCTGCTGCAATTTCACCCGATCACAGCTGACTAACCACGAACAAAGCCTCACACAAACGGTCCAAAGGCTTCCCGTCCCTCAGCAAAGTCCACACGGTTCACCCAGCCTACCGGCGGCCGTCCCCGCCTGCCAGATGCCGTCCCTCAGCTCTCTCCCGCCTCTCCTGGTGTCCCCCTGACATTCCAGGGCAGCTCCTACGGCGGGGCCCGAGCACGTGCCTCCCCGCTGCCTGGCACGCTGGCGCTCTGGCTGCGCGGGGCCCTCTCTGCCTGCAGGCCTCTGCTCCAGCGGGTCTCCTGGGAGAGGCTGTCCCACCGGCGCTGATCAAACACTGCGCACGACCCCCTACCGCCATCCCCATTCCCTTTCCCCGCTTCCTCCTCCTGGGCATTCGCCACCACCTGACAGACACGTGGGTCCTGGGTTACCGTGTGTCCCCTCCAATGACCACATAGACTTTAAGTGGGCAAGGCCTCCGCTGTGCTCACTGCCACAGCCCCGTGCCTGGATCGGGGCCCGGCACGCGGCACTCAGTAAACGCCAGCTGTCATGGCTGCTGACGACAGTCTGCACTGCACACAGCAGGTGCTCAATAAAGGCTCCATTCCTTTTCCTTCCTTTGCCTGACGCCAGGTCCCGATGAGCTGAGGAAGGCAGGGAACAAGCAGATGGATGGAAGGAGGGAGCGGGGAGGACGAGGAATGAAGGGAAGCTGGAAGGGGGTGGAGGGAGGGAGAGGGAGGGAGGGGTGAGAAATGACCGTCTTTCCCTTCTTTCTCCCAGCAGAAGGCGTGGCCATCGTCCCCGACCACTGATGTCCTTCTGCACGTACAAGATGTCCCAAGCCCCTGGGGGCCAGGTCCATACACCTGAGCAAGACTGTACAGGGCAGGAGGGAGTGGTGGGGACTGTGGCAAACTAGAGCAAGGCCCCTCAGCTCTGGCCAACTGCTGCCTTGCGGGAAAAGGGCCCTCGCACTGCCGGAACTTCTCCTTTTTCGAGGAATCCTGGACCGTTGGAATTCATGTGAAACTTGCTGCGTTTTAAGTGTTTGCTCACATTCTCTAAAATCGCTGCCAAGCGAATGAGAACAGCTACAGGCCTGCGGGACACAGCAGTGTACGACAACGACCGTGACGGGACGCGAGCCTTAGGCCCCACCCCCACCCCAGCGCCGTCTCCGGCTCAGTTTTTCCATCTGTCAACTGATGGGGATGCGATGACCCATCTCCAGGCGTCTGGGGAGGAGAGGTCCCAGAAGGATGACACTGTCCGGCCGCTGTCAGCCGGCAGTGTACACTATTTCTCTCTCATACACACGCGTGTCTCGGTGATCTCACTTACGGGGTCGTTGATGGTTTCAGAGAACAGTGGCGAGCGGTCCGAGAAACAGGACAGCACGAGCTGGATCAGCACGAGGGAGAAGTAAATGTAGAAAGTGGCATCGCGAAACACGTCGACTCTGCCCTGGACACGAGAGACGACGGAGGAAGAAAAGGTCACTTTCTGGAAGCAGCGTGCAGAGGCCGCCTGCCCGGTGACAAGCTCTGCCCCGTCCCACACCCTCACGAGATGACACGGGAGAGGCAGTTACATCACGGAGTGGGATGGGGGCCCGGGCTTGGGAGTGAGGCAGACCCGCACAGCAGGCCTGGCTCCGCGCACACGGGCTGTGGGAATGTGTCAGCTCGCTTAACCTCTCTGTGCCTCAGTTTCCCCACGTGTAAACAGACCAGGGGGGTGATTCTACCTCCCAGGGAGCACTTGGCAGTGTCTGGAGAAAATTCTGTGTGTCCTAACTCGGGGGGGTGCCACTGGCACCCCGTAAGTGGAAGCCAGGGATGCCCCTAAACGTCCTACGAAGTGCAGGACAGCCCCTCACAACAGAGAGGTCTCCAGCCTGGACGTCAGTTAGTGCCGAAACCCGGCCGAGTCTTCCGGAAAGACCTTCGTCCCCCGACTCGGCACTCTGGAAACAGGAACTCGGTAAACGTCAGGTGCCATCACTGTGACGACCGCCAGGCGCCCGACAACCGCTCTATGGCTCCTCTGTCCTTTGCCAGGCGCCTGCTCCTGACGAGCTCAGGACGGCAGGGACAGCAGGGCGGTCTGGGGGCGCAGGCCCCTCAGAACCGCGAGGAGCAGCAGCGCACGGCAGCCCGCGGGGGCCACCTCCCAGCCTGCGGGGCGGCCGCTGGCACTAAGGGAACCTGGGGCCAACCCGGGGCCCCCCAGGGAAGCCGCCGCTCGGCAAGCACTGCTCCCTGCTCGGGTCCCCTCCAGGGTGAGGACACCACCCTGCTGTGGACAGCTGACAGAGGCCCCCCGGGTGGCCCCCGCGGCTCCCACTCCCGGGGGGCCCACGTGGGCTCCTCGGAGCTACACAGACCAGTGGGGCCCTGAGGAAAGAAGCTTCTAGGACAAAAATTGGATGAGGTAGGAGAATCCCGGGGAAGAGGCCAGGCCCATGTGGTACCTATCCCCTTGGATTCCATGGCAACAAAGAATTGCCACACACACCAAAAGGAATGGACATCTCTTCCCGGGGCCACTGCGGGAAGATGCAGCAAGAGGCCAGCACTTACCTTTTTTAAGGTGGTCAGGATTTTGGATCTCAAGATGGCAACAGCACACAGTAGGGCTACAAGCCAGAATGTGAGCATTATCCCTGAGGACTGGACTCCCTTCTTTCTCTCGAGCTGAATTAAAAAGGTAGCAAGCAGCTGGAAGAGAGAAGCACACAGTAAGAGGCACCAGGAGAAGGCCAGGCCCCCAAGGCCCCCAAGTCCCCTTGGTCCAGGAGCCTGGCAGACATTAGGCTTGGAGCAGGGCTGCCCTCAGCTCAGTGGTACAAGAACAGACTCAGGACAGACCTGGCTCCAGTCCCCGCTCTGTTCTCGCCTTGCTGGGTGACCCTGGGCAAGTTACTGAACCTCTCTGAGCCTCCACTGCCTCACCTGCAAAATGGAGCTGATAACAGCACCCACCTAGAGAGTTGTGGGAATTCATGAGACTGTGTATAGATCTGCGATAGGAAAAGTCCAGGGCAAGTGTAGTGTAAGACAGAGATGAGCACGCTTTTTCTTAAAAGATCAGATAGTGAATATTTTAGGCTTTGTGGACCACAGACTTTCTGTCACTACCCACTACTGTTAGTATAGCAGCTGTGTGCCAATAAAACTTTATTTACAAAACAGACAGCAGGCCCAGCCTTGACTCAGAGCTAAAATACTTGTGTTCACATTCTCCTTTGGGCAACAATAACAGCTGTGCTTTACGGAGCATCTGCTACCTTTGCCACGTACAAAGCTCTCACGTGGGCAAACTCAGTGTACCCATGGCCCTGGGAGGGGGAACCCCAGTGTAATCTGCCTGCAGCCTCACATCTCGTCTCCAGGGATCTTCACTGGGATGATGGTGGTGGGGAACTGGGATGCTTATGTTACTCCTGGTACCTGGGGCTCTGACTTCCACTTGACATGTGACTTCATGGTCAAGGAGAGAAAGTAAACAGTAAAAGTGCTTTTCCTTGAAAGAAGGAAATGTTACAGCCCTCCCAAGGTGGGCAGAGCCATCTCACGAGGAGGGTCCCCAACGCCAGTCACGGTCACAGCCACACAGGCTGATGCTCAACTTCTCCCTCCAACCACAGGACTTTTGCACGTGCTATTCTCACCCGCTGCCCACAGCCCCTTCAACCGTGTGAACACCGTGCTCATCCTTCGGGCCTCAGCTCCACCATCCCTTCCTCCCTGCCCACCAGACCAAACCAAGTTCACCTAACTTCACTCTTAGAGCAAATAAACATTCTGAACCTTTTTTGGGAAATCATTCATTGAGTATCTGTTTGCCCAACTGGACTGCACACTCCAGTGGGGAGAGAGGTGTGTCTGCTCTACCTTCAATTCCTGGCACTTGTTAGGAATAAAAGATGTTTGCTGACTGCCTTGCATCCTGTAACCCCAGGGCCTGCACACTCCCATCCCCAAGGGTGCTGGGGGGAATATTTCTGCACCATGCACAGCGGGGTGGGTCCTTCATTCTGCCATGGAGCTCGGGGGTACAGGGGAGACTGAAGCTCTCACAGGCCAGTTCACCCCTCAGCCAGCCCAGCTCGGAGCTCCAGCGGGTAGAATGCCCAGCACACCTGCAACCCTAGCATCACAGACTATGGCATGAGGGAAGAATCAGAAGATTAGGGACAGGGAACGTTAAGGGAGCGTGAGCTACTCCAGCCCAGCCAGGCCAGGTGGACGCCCGCCTGCCAACATGTAGAGCCCCAGACCTTCAGGCCAGCAGAGCCACACCTGATTTCTCCACTCTAGGGACACAAAGGCGAGCAGAGCCCAGCACAAGGGCCAGGTGTCAGCACGGAGCCCCATTAACAGCAGGGCAGACATGGAGCCAGACAGCCTGGGCATGAGGCCGGCTCTGCCACTTCCTGCCTGTGTGACCATGGATCAGCTCCTTCCCTTCCCTGTGCCTCAACTTGCTTATGGACAAAATGGGGACGAGGAACAAACATGCTTAAATGCATTACTACACAAAGGGGTCAGGGCAGTGCCTGGCACAGAGCGCACACTGTTAGCGTATGCTATGACGATTCACGGTCCCTCACAATCTGGCTCCACCTGGCCTTTCTTGACCCATCTTCTGTCACACCCCGTCTGCCCTCCTGAACCCCCACTCCACGTTCTTGCATCACAGAATGGCTCATCCTCCTTCTCCACATACTCCCTTTTGGCCACCAACCTTTCCTTGGACTCGCTGCTCTCCCTGCTCAAAATATCCTACCCCAAAATTGCTCCCTACATTCTACAACATGCAAGGACTAGACTCGCCGAGAACCTTCCAGGCTTCTCGGAGGACCCATGGTACATGGTACCTTGCAGGAATGTCCCATAATTCAGAACACGTCACTATGGAATGCAAGGGCTAAAAGCAGAGCCTTGGGGTGACCACCCCTCGCTTGGCTATGTATTAGCTGTGTGACCTTTAGCAGGGCACACAACCTCTCTGTGCCTTGGTCACCTCACCTCAAAACGGACACGAGTAGCACCTATCTCACAGGCTTGTTCTGAGAGTTAGACATGGTAAGTGCTCAAAACATGTCCGCTGCAATAGAGCAGGTCCCCGTTTGTATCTCCCACTAAATTAGGGAGCCCCGTGGGGCAGGGTCATTTCTCATTCAGCTGGGCATCCCACCCCTCGTGTCAGAGCCTGTAGGTCCCAGGCAATTAACACACACGACAGAGCTAGCCAGTCAAGAACAGAGGACAGCAGGCGCAATGGCGGGTGACAGCTGTCTTTCGGCCCCTGTGGACTGGTGGGGACTGTGGTAAACGGGACAGCACACGCCCCAACTAAAGGCGACAGCCACCCATCAGCTCCAGCTGATCGCTGTCCTAGAAAACGAGTCTGGAGTTGCCAGATCTCCGAGTTTTTTCAAGAGCAGCCAGGTTTCTGGCCTTCTCCTGCGAGATCTCCTTTCTGAATGCCGGCCACTGCCTTTGGTTCCCACGGTGCCTGGCGGAGAGCCAGGCCCCACTTACCATTGTGACCCCCAAGAAGGTTGGGCTGACCAGAAACACTGGGGCCGGGAACCTGCCCTGACTTCTTTCCCAGAAAGAGTAGAAGAGGTCTGCCCAGCAGACAATCCACAGCAAAATTCCCAAGGCCTGCAAGAGAAGTACAGACAGCTGTTAAAGTGGGGAGTCCTGCAACTGCCCCCAGCCCAGCCTGACCTGTGCACACGGCACGTATCCTCTGCACACGGACAAGCGCCGCTACCATCCGGACCGTCTCACGCTGGTCTGTAACTGGCAGCCCATCCTCTCCCACACCCGGGTGTGACTCCATGTGCTGGTCACCACGCACACCCCAGCACCTGAAAACTCAACATCCGGCGAGAGCTGGTCTGAATCAGCAAGCCCAGCAGCTGGCATCAGCCCCTCTCACAATAACCCTTCACTCAACAGCACTCATTCAGCCAAAGTTTCCCAGGGGCCGACGATGGGCCACATACGTTTCAAGGTGCCAAGGATCTAACAGTAAACCACGAGGTGCCGGCCTCAGACATACCGGGGGGTCACTTCATACATTAGATAAATGTCTAACCACTATGCTGTCACCTGAAACTAACAGAAAATAATACTGAATGTCATCTATAATTTAAAAAAAAACAGTCGCGGTGGATATAAGGTACAGCATAGAGGGTACAGTCAATAATATTATAATAACTATGTACAGTGTCACATGGGTAACAGACTTACTGGGGTTATCACTGTGTGAGGTACCTGTACATACCTGTGTAATCACTATGCTGTTTTGCATACCTGGAACTAATTAAAAACAAATGCCTGCCCTCACGGAGCTGAGATTGCAGTGAAAGCAAACAGACAAGGAACAAACTGAAAAAGACAGACTCTAATGCCAGAGAGGAATATGGGACACGAAGAAAAACAAGAGTGGTAAGACTGGGGGTCAGGGCAGGTGACCCCTGGGTAAAAGGCCAGAAGTGAAGAGGTGAGCTAAAGAACCAGGCGGGCCGAGGGGGACCGCAAGTGCAAAGGCCCTGGGGCGGGAGCACGCTGGCTGGGTTTGGGGGGGTGGGGTGGGGGGACAGCAGGCAGATGAGGAGCCTGCAGCCACATCAGCTGGGCCACCACGAGGACTTGGGAGTGTGGTGACAAACTGCTGGTGACAGACTGCTGAAGGGTTTTTTCTGAGCAAGGCAAGAATGAGATCTGATTTACATTTTAAAGGCAGGTGTTGCTTCCCAGGGAAAGGGCACAGCGTTCCTCTAGAGAGGACAAAGTGACCTCCAGAGAGAGTCAGTGAGTACGTGGCGATTCCCGGAGTTACGGGTGCCAGCCTCTCTGGCTGCTCAGCAATCTGCCTCATGTACCAGCCCTTCCAGTGCTGAGGGTTGAATCGGTGCCCCAGAAGCCTTCTGCCACGGTTCATTTTTGTCATGCTTTTTGTTTAGCATGATTGGGAACACTTGAAAACAAACCCTCGGACGCCAGGGTCTTCTCCGGCGTCAGTACGGGGTTGGCAGAAACGAACTGCACACAAATGGACTTCGATTCCACACACGCCGAGTCCAAGCTCGCTTAAGTAGCCCATTTTTTTAAGTGACTTTTTAAACATCTGGATGAAGTTTCTGTTTTGATACAGTCACCTGCTACATCACACAGATTCAGAACGTACCTTTTGAACACCTTGGTTTCAGGACCTGTAATATGAACTAAGCGTCTTGTGTGTCCAATTCAGATGTGTGAGAATAATGTGTTCAGAAAGCATGGGTCTTGCAAAACACACACACACACACACACACACACACGAAAAACAAAAATGCCAAGTGGAGAACAGAAAGGGGCACGAGCAACATGGCATGCACGCCCTTAAGAAGGCCAGTCCTTAAGGGAAAACCAGTGACTGTCCACAGAGAACGCAGACGTCCCTCCGAGCAGATGATCACCACAAACCCCATCCACGAGCTGGTTACCAGGGGCCTCAGATGGGACCCCTGAGGACACGACATCCCTCCTGCAGCCACACACATGTCCCCTGAAGATTCTAATCACGAGGAAACACTACACAGACGCCCGGGAGGACTCGCTCGAACCACCGGCCCGCATTCCTCTGCCGTGTCAACGTCATAAAACACCAGGAAGGCAAACGGACCTTCCAGATCAAAGGAAGCTAAAGAGGCAGCATGACCGCAACACACAGGCTTGGCCGGGGTCCCAAACCTGGGGACAAAAACGCTGGAATGGACGGCATCGGGGCAACGGACAAAACGGGAACGAGACAGATTTTGTGGGGGGACAAACTGTGTCTGTGTCTGTGTTACTAAATTTCCTGAATTTAGTAACTGTGCTGTGGTTCCATTCAGCGATCTCTCCGCTTTGAGGAAAGATACGCTGAGGAATTAAGGGGTACAGGGGCATGGGGGCTGCTAGCTATTCTCAAATAATCCCAAAAGAAAAATAAACATGTGTATATGGAGGGGACAAAAGCGAATCATAAAAACATGGCAAGGTGATAAAAATCAGTGACTTACGAGTAGTGGGTACTCAGGGATAGGGAAGTTCTTGGTATCTATCATTCTTGTAACTTCTCTCTTCTTAGAAATCACTCCAAGATAAAAACTTTTTTTAAGGGTAAAAAGATAGCCTTGGTCCAGCAGGAAGATCTGATTATCTCCAGACACTGCAGAGATACAGCCTATCACCCCCATGGTAATTACAGGAAGCTGAGGCAGAGAAACCAGCTCAGGTCCTACAGCCAGTCAGAGGCAGAGCGATGCCTGAACCCCCCACGTCTGAACCCAGGGCCCCAGCCTTTATGTACCCCACTGCTCTTCTGTCTCCCAGCAAACGGAACTCGGGCCCAGTGAAACAGAAGATACACGTCCGTTTTCACCCGCCGCCACGCCCCACCCGGACACGCCTGTCCCCACGAGGACTTACAGTTTTGGTTTTGTTGAGATGCGTCATCTGAATGTAGCCCCGGTCGTGGTGGGACAGGTAGAGGAAGTAGAAGGGGAAGCAGACCCAGAGGTAAAAACAAGGCACCCACACGAGGATGGTGTTCTGAAAGCACTTGGTGAAGTCGGGGTTGCTGGTGTTCCACGTGACATTCCACTCCTGCAGACACAAACACAGGTGAGGGGTCAACGGGACGCACCAACGGGGGGCAGGGGCGGGCATGGGGTCCGAGGAAACACACCAGATCCCTACGCCCCAGGCCCTCTCCGGCAGAACACGGAAACCGGATCCATCTGGAGCCAGAAAGACAAGGAACCAGGGACCGAGGAGTAGGGGTAGGAGCATGCCTCGTCACACGTACCAGACTGGTGCCCGGGGTCTAACAGCGCCACCGGAGCTTTAAAGTCACATCGACAGATGTCACAGAGAAAGTGACGGGAGCAAGCGATCGTTTCACTTAAACACCTGGCACGTATTCCAGCATTTTAAAGAAGAGACCGGTTACGTACAACAAGGTGAACGTTCTTGGCCCTGCCGAAGTACGCACTTAAAAATGGTAAAGACGATTAAAAACTAAAGCATCTGACTTAGGGGGGAAAGACATATCTAGGCATTCAGGAAGTAGCTAAGCGGGTTGCTCAGAGGCATAACTGATAAACGGTTCTATGAGCGGTTCCGTCCTCCAGAACCAGGAACGGGAAATCGGGGAAACGCACACTTGGAAAGACGAACACCCGTTCTCCAAGGGTTAGCTGGGAAACTTGTAAGCACCAGGAAACCCTCCAAAGGGCAAAGCCCGCGCCTCTGGGAACGTGGGCGTTTGCAAGGCAGCCCGGAAATAGACATTTCATCACGGAGAGGAGCCACTTATCCCGCAGACTGATTACTTTAACGGGCTCCATGCCACTTGTAATTCCTAAGGCAATGGTGGAAAAAGGGACCTAACTGGTGGTGGTGAGGAGACACAGGACAGTTTCTGAGCAGGTGCCAGAGAAAGCTCACTCCAAAGGAATCCGCCCTTCTAAGAAGGAAATAATGCTGGAGCTTAACATATGCAGTTACGTACACAAGGAGTTCGGCTCCTGTGCGTGAGACACCCCAATAACCTGGTCCCTGTCCCAGTTATTCCCTGCCTGGACTACTGCACAGCTTCCTAATCATTCCATCCCCTCCTGGCCCCACGAAGTCCTCCCCACCACAGCCAAAGCTATCTATCCCCCCATCCACACACACATCTAGAGATGCAGCTACCCACCCACCCATCCATCCACTGGTCTATCCACCCACGCACCCACCCAGCCATGTCTCTCTGTATCAATTTATTAATACAAACCTTTCTCAAACTACACAAAATGCTATACTATGAAAAGGAAGTCTTCCTCCCTGACCTCGCAGCCCCCCATCCCACCCTGCAGGCCCAGTTGCCATTGTTAGAGTCTTGGGTCATCTTCTAGGTTCTTCCACGTACGGCGTATCTGTTTTGTTTCCCCAAAAGGTACTCTAACACATACCTGTTCTGTACCTTACGGTTTTACTTACTATTAGAAACGGCCCTTTCTCAGTAACACAGATCTACTTTATTCTTGATAGCTTCATTTGATTTCTTTTGAACAAAGGATAGAAGGGACCAGCCATTTTCCTGTCCTGGTCCCTAACCCCCAAGTTCCTCCCTCTAGAAGCAACCGTTATTGGTTTCTTATGTATCCTTCCAGAAAACCCTTTATGTATACATAGCAAAAATAAATATACAGCGTCCAGCAGAAGTAACGCTCTGTTTAAAGTAGTTAAAATACTGTCATGTTACAGAATCACATGCTTATGATTTTGTAATAAAAATTTTAGTACAGATTACCAGCTCATAAAAGGGCGTTACTTCTGCCAGACCCTGTACGTTATCACATGGAAGGAAGCAAATCCAATACTGTTCTGTACCCTGCTTTTTTTCTCTTAATAACAGGTTTTAAAGATCAGGCTGCACTACACATGAACAGCGTTGTCATTTCTGTGCCGGTGGCTTTAGGTCCCATTGTGTGAGGGATGGACTTTATTTAATCAGACTCCTGCCCACTGGGTACTGGGTTGCTCTTACAAATACTGCAGCAGTACCTGGCATGACGCACAAACGAGCACATCTGTACACGGACCTCCACACGGATACCCTCGATGTATACTCCACCTGAGCAAGTACAAAAGCGACGACCTCCCAAACGCCAGCGTTTGAGCTCTGCCGATCTGATAGCGGAAAATAGCTTCCTGTAGCTTAACCTGCTTTCCTCTGTACAATGAGTAAACAAAACAGCTTTCCGTAAGTGCTTAAAGGCTGTCAGGTTCCCCTGCTCAGAGGAAATTTCACAGACTTAAATATTTCTGTTAATAAATGGGGCAGATCTCAATGTCTTTCCCCTCTGGGTAACAACCTCCAGTGGCTCCCTGTCCCCTCTGAGAGCCGATCTTTGCTGTGGTTTACAGACCCTCGCACATTCAAGCCCCATCTGCTTTCTTGTAGGATTCCTCCTGCCCTGCTCCCCTGCACGCCAACTGAGGCATTCACTCCGGTACGCATTTGCCAAGCATGTGCCAGGCATTGTCCAGGGCACTGGAGAAGCAGGAGGGCCCTGGTCCCTGCCTTCAAGGTAGTCCCCAGATGCTGTTCAAATGAATGGTTCTTTGGGATACCACTTGTTAGATTCACTCCCTACAATGTCTCTCCAACAAAACAAACTCTTATTGATCCCTCAAAACCCAACTCAGGTACCCCTTTTAAGAACCCTTCATTCTCCCCAAACCATCAGACCCCCTCCCCGCAGTGTCTACAATGATTGTCTTACGTGTCTATCACTACCATGCAAGGACCTCGGTGCCAGGACCATGCTGAGTTATCATACCTTTGATGCCTATCCTCCTACCCAACAAGTCCCCAGATTTCCTGAAGTAAACAAGTGGCCCAGGCCATCCATATCTTCCCTCCCTAGCATTATTTCCCACTTGGCTTTTCAAAAAATAACAATCCAGCCAAGTAGAACCTGGTACTGACCCCCTGGCTTTCTGGCCAAGCAGATGTGGATTAAAATCTAGGCTCTGACTTCATGTGAACCTGGGCAGGTCCCCAATCCCCAGTCTCCTCACCAGTAAACTGGTCAAGAAGACACACGGGCCTGGAGGCACAGGGCCAGCACGGTCCAGGACAATAAATAAGTCATGGCTACTGGCAGCAGATTCTAATAACGATTAATAATCACCACCGCTACCACCAGCACTGCCCAGAGTCAGGAAGCTTAGAGGACAAAGAAACACTCACGTTAGGAAGTGATTAAGTCACAGGGCTCCCGGAAGGAGGGGTCAGAGGGCCTCTTAGCAATGAAGGTGTCGACTCTGCGGAGGGCACTTCCTGCTCGAAGCCAGGTGGCTGACCCTGACCGAGAGGGCACAGGCGGAGGGAGGGAAGGGCAAGGGGAGCACGGAACGGGGAGACAGGACCGGGAAGAGGAACCTCAGGGCTGCAGAAGGCGGCCGTCGTGGGCCTCCCCATCCCCACGGTCCCTACCCCCATGCAGCCTCAGTCACTGCTCCCACCACGGCCAACGGCGGCCCCGACCACAACTGTCACAGCAGTGAAGATAAGCGTGTCGGGGGCCTCCCGCGTGTCCCTCGCTAGCTGGGACCTTGATGTCTCCTCTGTCCGGAGGGACTGTCTCAGTACCCTCTGGAGACAAGCAGTGTGACCCCCTCTGATTGGGGTTTCTGGGGGGAACAGCTAATGCTGAGGGCCGTTAGAAGGCTTAAGGAAGGACTCCCTGCCGCGACCCCCAGGAAGACACTGCTCCCTGCCTTCCTTGCAGGGACTTCTTCGTGTCCTCACCCAGGGAGGCTCAGAAACCACGCCGTTCAGACCTCCTCTCTGATTCTGCTGACAGAGCGTCTGCTGGCCCAACTGGACCAGGACACAGTCCCCAGAGCCAGCCCAGGCTCTGCACTTCCGGAATCCTGGCGCAAGGACAGCCCCCAGCCAAGGCGTCTCTCCACGGAGAGGCACTGCCGCTATCCCATTTCCCAGATGAGGAAACTGAGGCACCAGGAAATAAGACATCTTCCCAAAGGCCATGCTGCAGTCGGTGCGTGTTGTCCCCACCCCGGGCACGCTTCCCTTCTCTGGCCAGGCCCCAGGGGTGGGCTCTCATTAGTGTCAGCCAGTCAGCAGTCCTTCAGCCATGGACCAGGCACTTGACCCAAGAGAAGCCAATCCCAGCAAGAGCACGTGCTCTCTCATCCCCGCTGATGCCAGGCGACCATGTGCAGCTGACGGACACCTCGGCCACTGACAAGGGACGTGCCAGGGGCTGGGAGGGAAAGGCACGAGGTGGCACCGCCACAGCGTGAGAATGGAGCTGGCACCGTGAAAGGTGGAGATGACAGAAACAGGGCTTGGTGTCAGTGTGGGCTGCCGGATCCCGCGTCACACCCGCCCTCCACCCCACTGGACTTCCCCAGTAAATTCACTTTACTGTTTACACAACTTTAAAATGAATTTGCTTCCACAATACAAAGTATCCTAGTAATACAAGTTCTGATCCACTGTGTCTGTCCCCGTGTCCCTTTTCCTACGGGCCCAGCTCCCTTCTCTGCTTATTCACTGTGTGACCTTAGATAAGTTACTTAACCTCTCTGAGCCTCATCTAAGACTAAGGCTAAGAATACTTAGCTCCTAAAGCTATTCTAAAGAGTAAGTAAAATTATATAGAGCTCAGTGGCATATATTAACACCCAACAAGAAGTTACTGACAGTAATCTTAATTCTTACGTTAGTTAAAAAAAAATGAGATTTATAGCATGATACTCTTACTATGATAACCTAATATTACTATTGATAATAATAATACCACCTCGCTTTAACCGAGTTCTACGTGCCAGGCACTGTTTGTGTGCATTTTATAACAATTAACTCATTTATTTGTGAGTTCTGTTTTGATCTCCATTTGGCAGAAGAGGCAAATGAGACACAGAGACGTCAGATAACCTGATTCCTAGTGATGGAAAACGTATAAATTCTAACGGATCCTTCTGGAGCGTGACCCTTCACCCGTGGGAAATCGGAGCCAATAGGAAGAGCCGAGTCCTCAAACCGGCATCGCGGTTCAGAAGCAACTGCTTGCAGCCGGTTGCTGGGGCTGCCATGCCATCACCTCAGTCCCGCGTGCCGTCTTCACTCCCTCTGCCCTGTAACGTGAGGTAGTCCCAGGTTCCCAGGTCGCCGACATCTTCCAGGGGCCCATTATTCGGCCTGCCACACCCCGAGGTTGATTCCGGTCCACCCTAAGCACTCTCTGTACCTCCCAGGGGCACCATCCCTGGATCAGGTTCAGAAGCCACCACCGTCACTCCGGGCACAGGCAAGAAAGGGCCCTGGGCGGGGGAGACGTGGCATCACGCCAGCTGACCCCGATGCTGACCGGCCCTCTTGGCTCAGTCACGGCTGTTGCCGAAGCACCAAGTACCAGGTGTCTCCTCAGCCAGGGCCTCCGCGGTGCTTCCCCTACAGGCTGCTACTCTGCGGGGACAAGGGACACAGCCCTGCCCAGCCAGGACAGCAGGGAGGAAAGCGTGTAGACCCCTGGTGGGTGATGTAGGAATCCGATCTGCTGCTCAGGGTCACGGCCATCTGGGAGCGAGAGCTGCTCTGCCTCTGTTCAGGAATAAGGGCACTCCACTGGGGTCTGAACACCCATTTTCCAATCCCCTCGTCTCAATAACTTGCTAACACTCAGGTTTCTGTCACTCAGTGGACAATTATTTATCAGGACACCACGATCTGCCAGTACCATCTGGATAAACTAAGTTTCCGCTCTCAGTTTCATTCTGTCCTAAGAGGAAGATACTAAACACATAAACAACTGTGTGTATATCTGACAGCAGGCATCCTGCGGAAGAATAAGGGGGCAGAGAGCGACGGTGGGCAGTGGGTGCTGCTTTTACATCAGGCGGACAGAACAGGCCTCTGGACCAAGGTGACAGCTGAGCAAAGGCCTGAAGGAATTGCAGAAGCACGCGCCACCTTCCTCCGTCTACGGAAAGGAAAGACTGAGTGCCGATCAAGCTTCTTGGCAGCCTGTGCCAGGCCTGAGCTCAGTGCATCCCATCCTCACAGACAACCCTGGGAGGCGGGCACTGCCATTAAGCCCATTTTACAGATGCAAATGCTGAGGCCAAGTCACATCACCTGCGAGCAGCCAGGAAACTGAATCCAAGTGCAGATGCTTCTGTAAGCATAGTAAATGTACTGTTTGCATTTTTTATCCCATTTTAAATTAGCATAAAGGGTATATGGATGCTGGTCTAGACAGGGAACTTTTCTTAGAAGGAGACAAGAAAAAAAAAAGCTAACAGTGATGCTCTCCAGGGGGTAGGGCTGCCTGCGACTATTAGCTTTTGTTTTATTATCTTTTGTACTGTTTGAATTTCTTACTCTGCAGGTATTCCCTCGAAAACAATAACAGCAATAACAAAAAAAAACGACTTCACTCTTTAAGTAAATAAATAGCAGCAGCAGGAATTTCAGGGTAGGAATTTCCGAACACTGAGCTGGGAGCACCTACATCAACAGCAGTATTTGCCACGCTGAACACAGGCCTGTTTCCCAAGCATGAGTCCATGTAAACCTCCCTACAAGCCCTCCAAAATCAGCACCACTAAAACCTTTTCCGGCCCAGAGAGGTTAGGAACTTCCTCAGGCTCACAGAGCCAGGAAGAGGCAGAGCCGGGCTTTGAACCCACGGAGAGCCTGACGCTGAGCTCTTAACTCCTGGGCGCCACCACCACTCCGCCAGGTGCTGAGGGCTTTGCAAGGTCAGTGGCCTCACCGTCTGGCCTGAGGCACCCTGGAAGGCAAGTTCTCTGGGCAGGACATCAACGAAATGTCCTCAGGCCCATCTGTGGAGACTGGAGAAGCAATGTCCGACTCAGACGCAATGCGAGCCACGCAGGCTGATGCTTAGGAACCCAGTGTGCAAGGTTGGGGTGATCAGATAGGTGTCCGAAAGCACGGTTTCTCGGCCTCGGCACTACTGAAGGTTGGGGCCACAAAATCCTTTGTTTTCAGGGGCTGTCCGGTCTGTGCCTTGTAGGACGCCGAGTAGCGTCCCTGACCTCGACCCAATGGATACCAGGACCACACAGCATGTTCAATCCCCACAAACAACTCTGAGGCAGGGAATATAATTAAACCCACTTTACAGATAGAGAAACTGAGGTCACATACACAGCCAGCTGTGACCCTCAGAATGGTCTCAGACACTGCCAAATGTCCCCTGGAGGCAAAACTGCCCCCATAACCCTAACTCAGGGGCCTCACCGGGCCCTGGTTTCTTCATCTGTGAAATGGGACTAATTCTGGACCCACCTATTCTAGAATTACCAGGAGCGTTAAATGAGATGACCCAAAAGGTTCCAGTTTGAGTTCCTAGCCAAGTAAGTGACTGATCAATAAACACAGGGCAGGATTTTATTTATCCATTCATTCCTTCCATCATACCACAAATATTTACTGGGCACCTGCTCTGTGCCAAGCACTGGGCTAATCATGGGGATGTGGGGATAAACCAGACACAGTCCTCCGAAGACTCTCAGTCCGCTAAAGATACAAGGACACAAATCAAGACAAAAGCGCAAAGGGAAAATACTCGCTAAGAAGGAAAGGGGAAGGGTGTTGGGACAGCAAGTATCAGGTAATGGCCTGGGAAGGTGACTTTCAGCAGACTGGGGGCGTCAGGAGGGGCCAGCCGTGCGAAGATCCTGAGGAAGCACGTACAAGGCACAGGGAGGCACGAGCAAAGGCACGGGGTAGACCGGGAAGGGTGTCACCTTTTCATAAATGAAGAAGTGAGGGAGAGAAAGAAGGAAGGAAGGGAACAAATTAAATGCATACAAATGACAACAGAGAGTGGGGACCCTGGCGCCGGTGGGCCTGGGTTTGAATCCACTCACCCATGCTCACTCACCTCTTGACCTTCAAAAAATGAGCTGATCTCTGCCACCTTGGTCTCCCTCGTGTGCGAAACAGGACTAACGATGGCGCCTACTACCAGTAAGGGGGGTTACGTGCTTGACCTGCCCAGAGCTCCCCGACACGGGCCGGGCTGGGCGGGGTGCAAACCCACTGGGCTGAAACTCAGGCTAAAACAGTAGTAACGGCAGGAATACGAGGGCGGCTCTTACTAAGCACAGCCTGTGTTTCCGGGAGTGTTCGCTGTAATGTGCGCCATTCCACTGCGTCATCGGAGCCACCCATGAAGTGGGTACTGTCTCGGTCCCATTTTACAGACAGGGACGTGGGCAAATAGAGGCAGACTTGCTGGAAGGCACCTGGCAGGACCTGGCAGAGCCTGGATTCAAACCCACAAAGGCTGGGTCTGGACCCCCATCAAACTCTTCTGCAGAAGGGAGGAGGGCAGGAGATGTGCAGGGCACCGCCAAGGAGGGGCCCGCTGTGAAGGGGCTCAGGACAAGGCGACAGCCGTTAATAAAGCCACATTCAGAAGCGACACAGCTGCAGCAGAGAAAAGCTGAGAAAAGGCGAGCTGGGAGGCTCACAGTCAGGTCAGGGGGCCCGCTGGGCTTCTGGACATTAATCCTGTTTACAGAGCCAGCAGGGGGCCCCCACTTCCCTACCACAGTCCTGCGGGAGATCCCTGAGAGGTCAAGGCCACACACACTGGCGCAGGCGATGGTGGGAGAACGGCAGCCGGTGCCAGCATCATGCTGGCAGCGATGCCCGGCTGAGCGGCGAGCTTCCCTTACCCACTGACTCACAGAGCTAAGAATAAATAAAGCCCCGAAATATGGGGTGTGGGAGGAAGGCTGCATCCACACCTTACCCCAGCACCGCGGGAGAAAGGGCGAGAACCCCAGATCCTCACTGGACCCTCAGGCCCAAGACGCAGAATGAGAAAGGGGCAGGAGCTGGGTGCAAGACCAAGACTCCTGAGTTAGCAGGACTTCCAGTGCCAAGAACAGCCATCGCTGCTGTCACAGGTGTCCAAATGTCAGCAGCAGGCAGCTTGCTCAGACCTGCCCTGACCCCGAAGCGCAGCAGGCACCCAGCGGCCTCTCCCCAGGGCCCTGCCCCACACAGCACACACCTGTCTGTGCATTCCTCGTCCAGCCCTGACCGTGTCCCGAGCTCGTCTCCAGCCACTCTTCTCTCCTCCCATCAGACTCTGGAGTGTCACCAGATTCTCCATTTGGTCACGTTCTAGGGACTGGTCAGGGGCCAGGCATGTGCCACGCACAGGAACGTGTCTGGGGAGGCAGCCATAGCCAGGACAACCAGCATTCATCCATTTGCAGAGCACCATTCCTGGGGGGCTGAGGACCCAGAGTGCACAACAGGGCAAAAGGCCTGTCCCCCCAGGGCTGCCGCCTGCCGAGACACAGTGTGAGAGTGTGTGTGTGTGTGTGTGTGTGTGTGTGTCAACGATGATGATGATGATGACGACGACGACGATCAAAAGAACTCAGAGAAGGGGAAAGTCTCCCTGAAAAATGGTATTTGTTGACAGAAACGAGGGAGTGAGCCAAACGGCCCTCCGGGGGGAGAACCTGGGGGAAGCGCAGGTGCAAAGGCCCCGAGGTACGAGCCTGCCTGGCGTTTTGAAGCAGCAGCAGAGAGGCCAATACGACTCCACAGTAATGGGAGATGAGGACAGAGAAGAAGATGGGGGACAGGCAGGGTCAGGCTGTGTGAGACTCACAGGCCACTGCAGGGGTTCTGACTTTGGCTAAGTGTGACATGGGGACCTGGATTTCACGTGTCATCATCTTATTTACGCCTTCACATTGTGGTTCTCCACCGGCGCCAAGTCCCCCCCACACCAGGGACATTTAAAGATATTTTTGGTGTCACTACTGGGGGTGGGGGTTGTAGTACTGGCATCTTTCAGGCAGAGGCCAGGGGGGCTGCTAAACACCCACGATGCACGGACACGTCCCACAGAGGCTTCCTCAGCCCCGAACATCAGTGGTCCGGCCAGCCCCTGTTTTCACATCCCTGTAGCTGCCACGCGCGGATTCAAGTTGCCCAGACGCACCCGCCTCGCTAGGCAGACGGGCTTCAGCTTCTCACCACGTGACACTGGGCGAGCACCCGCACCGCGGCTTCCATGTCCGTGAAGTGGGAACACTCATGAGATGATGCCCATACGCCAGAGCACACACGGGCATGCGAGAAATGTCACTGCTGTTCCTGTGACTCCTTCCAGACCCATCTTTTGCTCTGTCCCCTCCACATTTCTGACCTCACCAAATGACAGTTTCTTTCGGCCAACAAAGATGTTCTGAGCCCTCTGTGCCAGGAATCACCTGGCCAGGTGTCGTAGGCAGAAGAGCCCTCCCGAATGTCCACATCCCAGTCCGCGCAGCAGGTAAGTTATCCTACGTGGCAAAAGGGACACTGTAGATGTGATTCAGTTAAGGATCTGGAGATGGGAGGTGCCCCTGGGTTATCCAGGCTTACAAGGGATTATAAGGGAAGAGACAGAGTCAGAGGAGGAGACGTGAGGACAAAAGCAGAGGTCAAAGTGAGGCAGGGCCACCAGGCAAGGGCTACAGGTCACCTCCAGACGCTGGGAAAGGCAAGCAAGTGCGTCGCCCCGAGCCTGCAGGAGCAATGCCAGCACGGCATTTCGCACGCCTCACCTCCGAGCTCTAAGAGAAGACATCTGCGCTGCTTTAGGCCAAGCCTGTCCAACCCGCGGCCCGGTAGGGCCGTGAAGGCAGCCCCACACAAACTCGTACACTTTCTCAAAGCGTGACGAAAATCACGCACAGACTTTTTCTTTTTCTTTTTCTTTTTAGCTCATCCGCTATTGTTAGTGTGAGTGTATTTTCTGTGCGGCCCAGGACAGTTCTTTCAGTGTGGCCCAGGGAAGCCCGAAGGTTGGCCACGGCCGCTGGAGGCCCTACGTCCGCGGTGATTTGTTACAACACCCACAGGGCACTCACAGGGTGGGCAATGCAGCTGGCACCAGCAGTAAACAGGGTCGTGCCTTCCCCAGGCTGAGCTCGCTCATGCCACGACACCCCGGCCTCGCCCGGACTCAGCCCTGCAGCACCAGCTCTCTGGGGCCAGCTGCCACCCCTGTCTCCCCCTGCAGAGGGGCTGTTTAGGAAATGCTTTGGAAAGGATGGGATCTGGAAACAACAGAAAATACAAATTTAGTTTTAAATTTCACTTGAATAGGCAATACATGACTCTCATTTAACTACATGTGTGTGTGGTCCGTGTAGTATGTGTGTAAGGACACAGTATAAAGGTCCTCTTCCCCCGCCTCCCCCACCAGCCTGGTCCCCTCGGCCTGGCCCCAGGCACCTCGTCCCCACAGACAAAGGCAATCAGGGCGGTGAGCTTCCAGTGCAGCCCTCAGGAATTAATTGTGCAAACACAAGCCAATATAACTCTGTTCTCATGCATGCCTCTCTTTACACAAGAGATCCTCCACCAAACACCTTGGTGTTTTCACTTACAAACGAGGTCTTGGAGGCTGGCCTCAGGCTCACTTCCGACTTCTCTCTGACAGCACCCTCACTCCTGCCCCGAGTGAGGAGGACGCACGGTGTGCACCCAGGCCCCTGCTGCCCGCCACGTGGGTCGCTGCCAGTCTTACGCTAGTCAAACAAGGACCCAATGCCTCCCCTTAGAAATGATTCCTGAAGTAGGACTTCACCTGCTCACTCGTAAGGTGGCTCAGGTTAGTGTGACGACCTGGAGATGCACAGCGAGAATCACAAAAACAGTGGTAAGTGCTGCCCCAGTCACCACGACGGGAATTCGGTCTTTAAAACATCCCTGAGTGCATCCTAAGGAAAGGAGTCACTCTCCCGAAGAGCGATCTGCACCCCATGCTCTCGCAGCATTATGCAGAGGTGCAGGCATGGAAACAACCCAGGTGGCCGTCGACGGATGAACGGATAAAGAAGATGTGACATACGTGACAGAATATTATTGAGCCGTAAAAGGGAAGAAAAGCCTGGCTCTTGCAGCCACACGGACGGACCTTACGCTAAGTGAGAAGGACACGCCCTGTACGTCCCACTTACGGCAGAATCTGAAAAGGCCGAACTCACGGAAACCACGACTAGAAGGGCTGGTTGCCGGGGCTGGGGACAGACTTCCGGCGATGAGATAAGTCAGTTCTGGGGCCTCGCACACAGCATGCTGACTATAATTAACAACCCTGTGCTGTATACTTGAAAGCTGCTTGACAGTAGATCTTAAATGTTCACACCACGAAGAAAGAGTTAACGACGTGAGATGATGCAAATGACCTCATTGTGGCGATCCGTCACAAGACAGACACCTATCACACCCTCCCGTGGCACACTTTAAACTTACACAGTGTGACCAATTATATCTCAATAAAGCTGGGGGGAAATGAAAATAAACTCAGGTTCTGGGGCCTCACTGGGAAATGACAGCCTCAGGGACAACCTTTGATAAACACAGAATCCTTTTAAAAGTTCGAACCATGAAAGAAAAAGGTGATTTGCCACTAACGGCGGTTCCCAACCCTTTGGGGGTGGAATGACCCTGTCACTGGGGTCGCCTAAGACCATCGGAAAACACGTGTCAGATATTTACATGACGATTCATAACAGCAGTGACATGACAGTTATGACGTAGCAGCGGGAATAATGTTATGGGGTCACCACAGCATGAGGACTGTAATAGAGGGTCGCAGCATTCGGAGGTTGAGAACCCCTGCTCTAGAAGACAGGTGATTCCACACCTGACAAATATTTACTCAAGGTTTCTAGTCCATCCTGCACACAGCAGCCAAGAGGCAAGCTTCCAGCTGCAACCCCAACGCCCCCATGTGCTGCCCAACCAGCCTCTGGGTCTCGCCCCTGCCCCCTGCCCCCTGCCCCGGCACCAGTGTGCCTCAGGGCCTTTGCATTGCCGGTTCCGGAACCCTTCTCCACCTCAGTGCCCTGACTTTTCAGCTCCGAGGCCCTTCTCACTCATGTCAAGCCCCTCATTTAACCACCACATGCAATGGTCACTGTGCATCTCCTGAGAGCCCTTACCCTACTGTCATTAAGTATGTCCTTCAGGCGTCATTGTTTGTCAGTGTCTGTATTACATGATTTAATACTATTATATGCACGGAATACGCACTATCACACACAATACGTTATACGTGATATCTCGGCTAGGAAGAGCCATATATGGACTGCCATCTGTGTAGGTCGGGGTTGGCAAACCACAGCCCATGTGCCCACTGCTTGCTTCTGTACAGGCTCCAAACGAGGAGGGCGCTGCACCTTGTTAAATGTCTTATGTGAGAAAGAGGAGCTGCCCCTGGCCAGGACCAGTCACCTGACGCTTCCTCTTGGCCAGCACAGCCTAAGACAGCGACCGCCAGGCCCTTTACAGGAGTCTGCCCACCCCAGACGCAAGTCCACAGTCGTCGGGTGCCGGCCAACTGCAGGTGGCTCAGTCCGATGCCGTTTACATCACACATTCCTTTTCCCACAGCCCGCTGTCCCTCCATCTGTCACTCCCCACTCGCTCCAACTCCCGCACGTGGCAGACGCTCGGGAAGTGCCTGTGGAATCCACGCGCAGACCCCAGAACGAAGCTCAGCACACTGTCAGATGGACGCAGCCAACCCCTGGGACCCGCACACCAGGCGCACGCCCCCCCAGGCCGTAAGAACACACCAGGAAGTGGGGTGGTGAAAGTGTCCCCGAATCAATTGTGGTGACAAGTGTACAACGCCGTGACGATGCTAGAAGCTGACGAATGGTACGCTTTAAGCGGGTCGATGATATGGTATGTGAGTTATATCTCAATAAAGCTGTTAAAACAAATGAGTAAGGGCCAGAGTCATTTTGACGATGTGTAACTGTCACCTTAAATGTGCGGTCGTTGAAACCTAACACACTTCCGAAAAAAACAAAACCAATATTCCTAAGTGCACACAGTCCCCGCTCCATTCCTCAGTGAGAGACACATCATCTAAAAGGAATGCAGCTGTTAAAAAATATCCAAAGGTGATGTCTTTTCCTGTTGTTTTGCTACTTGGTAACTCGATTACGCGTCCCCTTCGCCCAGGGTTCTGGGACAGACAGTTCTCGTCGTGGGGCTGCCCTGCGTGTGGTAGGATGTCGGGACGCACCCTGGCCTCTGCGCCCCAGATGCCAGTAGCATCCTCCCCGTATGTCGTGACAACGAAAATGTCTCTAGACACTGTCAGTGCCCCCGGGGGTACAACGCCCTGGCTGAGACCCACTGCCTCGGCAGTTCACTCATCGCTCCCACTCTGGCCACCAATACCTGGTGACAGAGGAGCCACCCCACCTGCCATCCACTCGCTGAACACATTTCCTGAGGCCAGCTTTGTAACAGGAACTGAGCCAGCGACACCCACTCCTGTGTCCTGCACATGACCTCCTGTGCGGGACGGGTGGGTAACCTGCCTGTAACAAATGATTCTAGAAGCATTAAGTGCGACTGAAGAGAAACACATAAACGACAAGAAAAGTAAGAGGGGTGAATTCACAAAAGTGAGGGGACAAAAAGTCACATCCCCTCACCCACGGCAAGGACAGTAATCAGTGCTTCTCAGTCATCGTGACGACTACATACGCATGAAATTATTTCGTCTGCACCCCGACCCTTGAAGTGGGTGCCACTGTCCCCCTTTTGCAGAAGAAGCAACTAAGGCACAGAGAGGCAAAGCAACTTGCCCGAGGTGGCACAGCCGGTAAGTGGCAGATGTAGGTGTCGACGCAGGCAGGAGGGCACACCCCTGCAGGGGCTGCCTCCCTGGGAAAATACGGGTGAGACCACGCACGTGACACCACGTGGGTACCTGGGGACCACTCTACCGATGGAATTACTGTTACTGTTGTTTCTGGGGAGCTCAGAGCAGGCTCCTCGAAGCAGGTGACGTCTGAGGAAGGCCAAGGTGCCACTACGTGCCAGCGTGGAGACGGGAGGGCAGGCACTGGGCACGCTCAGGGTGTGTGGGCACATCCCAAAGTGGAACACCATGCCAGGAGCGGACTGGGTGGCCCACGGGGCGGGGAGGACAGGCCAGGGCCTGGACGGGTGCAGCGAAGGGAGGTGACGCCGCACGGAGGATCCCCACCAGCAAAGTGCCACATCACTCGTGTTGCAAAAGCTCCGAGGAGTTGTGAAACTGAGAGGGAGTTTCTGGGCTGCTCCTCTCACCCTCATCTCCGAGACGCGGCCCAAAACAGGAAACCCGAAAGCCACCAGCGTCCCAGAGACACCCCTGTCCCCACCCCATGCCCCAGAGCCTTCCAGCCCAGACACATCCTGCTAGCTGTCTCCCCGTCCCAGGATATCTCCCCCGGACACTGAAATCCGAGCACGGCTCCCCTGGCCTGGCCAGGCAGCGTCACCATGGAGACGGGCCGGGCAGGCGGCACTGATGACGAGGCTCAGGGGTCAGGAGCACGGGCGCTGGTCCCCCACCTCTGACCGTCAGCTGCTCATCGCCCACCGGACGGCTGGCACTCGGTGGCAGGTGGCGGGGTCGCCGCTGGGGGCTGGGTGAGATGGGGGAAGGCATCAGGAGTAGAAATCGGTGATCACACAACAGTCAGGGGGACGTGCAATACGGCGTGGGGAGCACCGTCAGTAAGGTTGTAAAGACGACTCAGCGGGGGTCGCTTCCGAAGTCACATAAATGCCTCACCACTGCGCTGTACCCCTGAAACTACTGTAAGACAACAATGAATGCCAACCATAATTTTAAATACATGTATACAGTCACGGGATGTAGAGTACAGCAGAGGGAATACAGTCAGTGGTACTGTAATAGCTATGTATGGTCTCAGATGGATGATAGACTTGTTGGGGTGATCACTTTGTGAGGGGTACAAATGCCCAATCACTATGCTGTTCTGCATACCTGAAACTATTAATAAAAATAAAAATAAATGAATGAATTTAACAGGCCACTATGGTGGCAACTGGGGACAATCCCACTGCAGTGGCTGGATGGTGCCATGGTTGAGAGTCTAGACTTTGGGCCAAAGGGCTGGGGTTCCATCCCAGCTCTGTTACATATGAGCTGCGTGACCTTGGGCCAGTCACGTGACCTCTGTGGGCCTCCATTCCCCCATCCGTACAACAGCGATGATGACAGTGTCTCGATTTCATGGGGCTATTCTCAGGATTAAGTGGGAAGTGCTCCGTACAGGCCTGGGACCCTGTGCGTGCTTGTTATTGGCAGTAGAACACTGCAGTTACTATTAACTCAGCCACAACCCTCTTCCCGGCCTCTGACGTCTAACGCGATGGCCTCCCCACTGTTCTTCAAACTTACCCCGCTTTCTCCCACCTTGGGGACCCCCCCCCGGAATGCCCTGGGCCTGGCCAGCTCCTCAGCCTCCTGGTGTTACCTCAACCACCAGCTGGGGAGGGAGGCCTGGCCGGTCTACAGCGAACCCCCCCCCCCCATCATTCACTGGGACCAGAACCTGTGTTTCCCTCAGCACCCGTATGTTTACTGGGCAGCACAGGACAGAGCTTACCAGCCAGGGTCTGGAGCCAGATGGCCTGGGTCGGAATCTGGCCCTGTCACTTACTAACTGGGTGGCTTCACCACTCTCTGCCTCAGTTTCCCCATCCATAAGTCAGGTTCAACCACCGTCCCTACTCCATAGGTTACTGTCAGGATGACATCATTAGCACAGTCCGTGGCACTCCACCATCCAATACTTCCCCGGCGAGTTCTACGCGTCTCTCTCTCCCCTACTCCGACCTGTCATTTCCCCAAAGCAGGTCCACGGCCTTCTAACTCACCTGCACAGAGCAGGCACTCATTAAAATACTTTTCCACAAGGGCAAGAAGGGAGGACTAAGTCTATCCGAAGAACAACCCAGAAACATGCAAAGAGAAGGCAGGGACTCCACCCGCTCCCTCGCCTTCGACCCAAGCATCCTAGTGATGGGCAAAGGTCCAAAGGCAGTAACTCAACAGCAAGGAAGGGAGTGACGGGCCGTTCACAGCGAAGGCCAGGAAACTCCCAGGCACGCAAGAGCTAAGCAAACAGTGGCAGCAGGTCCTGCTGAAAACGACTCAGCTGTCGTGACCGAAGCCAGGGGCCACCTCCAGTTCTGGAGAGGCCATCAGTAAAGAGGGGCGAGCGCAGCCACCCAGGGCTCATGCTCTCTGCAGAGGATTTTAACCTGCGTGTGAACACCGCCCAAGAACGGACGGAGCAAGAACCGCCTGACCGGGGCCGCGTAAGGTCTGCGATCAAGGCTGGAGGGAAGATTTCGAAGCAAGGAGACAGGTGGGGCTGGGAGGCAGGGGGAGCGTGCATCTTTTTTTCTCTGGAGAGGTCCAGATACCATCGTCACAAATCCTCAAACAGCCCCAGACACAAACAGTAGTAACCAGTCTAATCCCTGAAATAAACCTATGGGGAGACAGGTACTATGACTATTCTCCATCTTACAGGAGTGGAAACTGAGGCACAGAATGACAAGGCTTCCTGACCCGGGCCAAGGAGACTGTGTTACCCCGAGGACCAGGGGTTAACTGTGGCTAACTCGGGGGCCAACCTAGAACTACACCCCTGTCCAGTACTTTTTCTATCTCGGCTTCCCCCCCGGGTCTTTAGATTTCACTTCAGGACCAGAGCAGGGACTGCTGTGTGACAATAAGGATGACGACAATCGTCGTAACAACAATGGCTTGACAAAAGGAGTAACAACAGCCCTTAGCAGTAACAGAACTAGCACACTGATCATGTATTAGCTCATTTAAGTTTACAACTCTATGCGGCACTACCATTACCCTCATTTTGCAAATGCGAAAATGGAGGCACAGAGAGGTAAAGTCACTTGTCCAAGGTCACACAGCTAGTGAGCAGCAGAACCAGGATCTGAACGGGGGCTGCACTGGCTCCCCATGCTACTGTGTTCCTCTAAACAGCTTCACGGCCGTGGCCTCCCTGAGACAGGGAGACTGCCATGCGCGTGTCCCCAGGCACTTAGCCTCAAACCTACTCGATGAAAGGTCTAAAACACAGAAGAGGGAAGAAGGGATCGAGGGAGGGAGTGCAAGCTATTACCATACTGCATCGGTTCTAAGACCTGCGTTTCTGCCCATTTTACTATCTTGGCTATTAGTCGGCCTCTCATTATCAATGCATCCCGCCATCCCTGCTGGCCTCATGTCCACAGCATCACGTCGCTGAAACTGAGCTCCATGTCACACCTGCCGGCCTCGGGGACTCGATGAAATGCCTGGCCTCCAACTGCACCCTTACTGGGTGGCAAGAGGTTTTTTCCTAAGTTTCCAGAAATCAAGAAGGAAAAACGAAAAAATGGCCTTGCTTCTGAGCCAGGCGACCCCTGGGGGAGAGGCAACCACCATTCTGGCCCCACCGCCTCACGGGGTCTCCCCGACAGCTCAATTCACGTCCATGCAGGGATGAGTGTTCACTGTCAGGCCACCTGAGCAGGCCAGCTCAGGCGCATCCGCCAGGAGCCCGATGGCATCGTCTCCATCTGCCAGCTGCCTTCTTGTCTCCACAGTTCCCTCCCCAGGCCAGGTTGTTTTTGCCAAACCCAGGCAGGAAGGAGGCAATAAAACCTCCTGCTCGGCAAACGCCAGGCCTGTCAAAGGGCATGGTCACCAAGAAGCCCTGGGGGCCCGCGGAGAGGTCCTCTCTGGGGCCCCGTGTTCTTTCCGAAACCAGTGCTCGGACAACTGGCCTGGGAAAACGGTTATTATTTCAAACTTCAGTTTCAAGGTCCCTAAGCTCCTTTCTCCCCAATTTTTACCAAGTGCCCAAGGAGCCACCATGTTTTGAATTCGCCTCCATGGGTTAAACTACCTCACAGGTTTATTGGCGATGTGACATTTACCCGCAGGTCTGGGTCTGAAAGCCTGCAAACAGGCTGCGGTCGTTAAGCATTACTGACACATGGCCACGCGGGACAGAACGGGTGTGCCCAGCACGTCCCAGCTATTCCCTAAACATGGCGACATCCGAAAGGAGTCCAGGGAAGAAAGAGCATCTCACCCTCAGCCCTACTGACATTTGGGACCCCATAAGTCTTTGTTCTTGGGGGGCCGCCCTGTACACCGTCTAACATTAGCAGCAGCCCTGGCCTCTGCCCACTCGGCGCCAGGAGCACCCACCCTCCACTGTGACAAGCAAAAATGTGATAAATGCTCCCGGACCGGAGGCAAAACGGCCCGGAGTTGAGAAGCACTGATCTGCGCAGTTTGCAGAATATCCCAGGTTGTCATTTTGGTGGTGACATATTTAACAGCTGTTAGGTAGGTACACAAATATGTGTATAGACCTGTGACTTCATAGATATTCTAAAGTGATATGAAACTTTTGGGGGGGATATTTTTATTTAGGTTCAAAACAAGGAAATTGATTTTTTTTAATTATTACATAAATTTGTACGTGGCAGACGCTACAGGCGGGCTATGGGCGGGCTTACTCAACCAGGTCCCCTTTCCAACCCCCTTCTCTCTCCTTCGTTGCCTCCTGCTAAAAAAAAATCACGAAACGAATGCTCTCTTTCCCTGCCTCCCTTGCAGACAGAGGTGGTCCAGGCCAGGACAAGGATACGCAGGGGACCCTCAGAGACCAGCGAATAAATGAGGCCAGGCCGAGCTTCCCTCTCCTCCAAGGCACATCAAAGAGTCAAAGGCATGTCTCTCCATGCCCTACACTCCCAAAACTTTGTTGACATTTTCCCGAGGATCTCCGTGTACACAGAGGCTAAAATACAAGGCTACAACTCACCGCCTCCAGAGGGAACAATTATTAGCAAATTACTAAATTAGGTTCATGTTGGTATTTCATCTTCAAGTAAATACCTGTTCATTGCAGAAGGGCCATATCCAACATGCACTAGTAAATGAAAACTAAACATAAGTATGTCTTCATGGGATCTCAAACTCGTTTTAAAAAAAATACTACCATTTAGGATATGTGGAGAAAAAAAGACTAAAAATTAAAATGCCAATCTGCCAATGAGAGATTATTTCTAGAAGACTGTAATTATGGAGAATTTTCACTTGCTACGTGTTGCTGTACTGTGTCATTTTATACTGTATTTCTTACAAAAGAGAATGAGTGAGAGAAAGAAAAAAAGTCCCTTTAAGGAATTCAATCACTACCGTGTTTACAGTAACAGAAAACCTGGAACTTCCCAAGTATATAAATGTCAGCAGTTCTCAGCTGTCATAACCCACCTGTACTCACATGCCATCCATTTAGACACTTCAGGAAGTCGTCTCAATCCTCAACTACCAGGAAAACCTGCAGGATGAATCTCCCACACATCAGCCCAATTCCAGAGCTGATACCCAACACCCTGGCATGTCCCACCCAGCCCTGCAGCCAACAGACACCCTGTAACTGGGGAAATTAACCTGAATTGTCTCAGACCCCAGGGACAGGTGGCTGAAGCCCTGGGATAGGGCTGGGCTCTTCCCAACTCTGCCTTGGCCTGCAAGGGCCCAGGGGTCATGAGATGGCAAACCAAAAAACCCACTGCCACACAAGAAACCCCCACTCCAGCAGTGCCCTCAGTCGCCCACCACAGGCCGTTACGGCCTCCTCCTCCGTAAGCACGCCAGTGTCTGCTGAGTGTGACTGGGTGACCTCCACGTCTGCACCACTCTGTAAGATATGCCGCAGGATCACGATCCCCACTTTACAAATGAGGAAATTGAAGCTTCCAGAAGGTAAGTAACTGGCCCAGGGTTGCGTGCTGGGACGTGGCAGGACCGATTTTCAAACCAAAGCTCCTGAATCTGGCCTCCGACTCCAGCCACGTGCATCTTGGGCTGCACCTTCATCTCATCTGAGCAGCCCTAGGCCTTCAGCCAGCAATGCTCAAAGGTTCCTAATAATCTAACCAAGTACAGGAGACTCTCCCTCAACCAGAACACAAGCAACCGGCAAAAAAAAGCGAAGAAACTATACCACGTTTACCTGGCACAGGTGCCACCTAACTGATTGCATAAACTACGAGGTCACCTTCCCAGTCCTCGGCAGCTCCAACATTCCTCTGGACCGCTGGCCTCCAGCCTTGCAAGGCTGACTGGAGGGACAGAAGCCACTGTCACCAACATGCATTCATCACCTTCTCTCAATAATAACATAAAGGACAACATCGTGTATCCTCAGATCACGCTTGTCCAACCCGCAGCCCAGGAGACTTCGGATGCGGCCCAACACAAATTCATCAACTCTCTTAAAACATGGGATTTTTTGTGATGTTTTTGTTGTTTTGTTTTGTTTTGTTTTAGCTCATCGGCTATCATTAGTCTTAGTGTGTTTGATGCGTGCCCTAAGACAATTCTTATTCTTCCAAGGTGGTACAAGGAAGCCAAAAGATTCAGCCTTGGACCCTGCAAGAAGGGTGAACTGAGCCAACCCTTTTACAAAAACCAAATGAGCCTGCGCTGGAGCAGAACCTTCTCACATGTTCTCAGATACTCCACTGCTGAGACTGTGTCCTAAGGAAATAAGTCGACAGGCACTCTCCACATGACATTCACTATACGTTTCCTTTAAAAAAAATACATTTCATGTTTTCTAACTTTAAAACAATTTTTAAGTTTCTGCAAAAGAAAAAAGGGGGAGGACAGCACCCTGACCATCAGACCACAGCTAGTAATTACGTACATTATAGTCCACCAATACCAGGAACGACAGCTTGGTATAATTTTAAAAGTTATATAGGAGCATGGGGAAATTCTTACAACCGTGAATGAAGAACGTAGGACAGGAAATGGTAGGGATGCTACGAGTGTAAGCTTGCAAAACTACATTCAAATCTGGACAAGAACTGGACATTAACAGGCCCAGAGATCAACAGTGGCCTTTTAAAAAATATGTGCAGCATGCACAATAAACAACGAGGCCAGATCCCCAACACGTCAGAGCTCCTGAAAATCAATAGGAAAAAGATAAGCCAGTGTAGACAAGTGTAAAAAGGACACAGAAAGATAAAGCACAGAAAAGAACACGCAAATCACCAGGGGACACGGGGCAGGATGCGTGGTGCAGCTTCTACCTTCTAAGGGAAAGGCGGATGAAAATAAGATGTTTTCCACCCCAAGTTAATGAAATCCAGCCACGTCCAGGCCGGGGAGGATGCATGCAGAGAAATGCAAATTCTCCTTCCCTGTCACTGCAAAAGGACTTGCTAAACCTTTCCGGAAAGTGACCAGCCGATACCTATGACATAGAAAAAATTTACATAATTTTGGTCTATGTGAAAAGATGTTGACTGGAATGCTGTTTTCAGGAACAAAAATAGAAAATGAATGCAAGCAATGGTTATTAATAGGGACATGGCTGAATTATAGCAAATCTATAACCTCAAATGACAAACTACTGTAAAGAGTGAGATTCTCTGTCTTGACACGTACCACCCGTTAAGTGAAAATAAAATTCAGGGTAATGATTGCAACAGAACCCATTTTATTGTAAACATATTACTTACGTTCACAAATGTTTCGAGGATTATAGAGAAAAGACTGGAACTGTGATTATGGGACTAGCTCAAGAGAGCAGCATGTTAAGGATTTAAATATCCCTATGCTGTTTGGTTTGTAATCAGAAAGCTGACTGAACTGGGAAGTTTGTGTAAAAATTAAATCAGTTGCATTAGCATGGCGGGATTAGGAGTTAAACTTTTACATGTTTAACCTTTGATGTAAAAGTACTTTCTAAACAACAGAGAAGTCAATGAGGTGTAAAATTTAAATACATCTTTTTAAATTTGTCATAAAACCAAGCACTCTCTGGACTGAACTCCCAGAACATAAGGTTGAACTCAACTGGGCAAAACCCTTTCATTACAGAGGGAAGCCAGTAAAGCCTGGTCCATGCCCAGCTTGCTCAAGGCTCTCAAGTGGCAGGAACGCGACAGAGGCTTCATAAACGCTGGTGGGCCCATCAGTGGGAGCGGACACTGTCAGCCACCTGGCAATGAGCACCATCCAAGTTCACTGAGCGTCTATCTCTGAGCCCCGCAATTTCTCCTGGGGGAATTCATTCTGCCGGGTCACTGACACCTATTCGCCTATGTGTGCAAAGGTGAGTGCATCCTCAGGGATGTTCAGGGCAGCCCCTGTTTATCATGCCCAAAAGCTGGAACCCGCCCAACAGGTACAGCGACCAAGAGGGGACTGGGGGACTGCATGGCACAGTCATGTGACAGAAGAAAGCGTGGCTTGTAAAGGAGTGTTATTTCCTCCTGCTTTCGATTTGCGTGGACTTAACGCGAAAAGGAAATGAAAGGTTTCTAAGTGGAGAAAGTAAGATACTGAACATTATTTAGAATACGAACCCGAGTGGGGAGGGAAGAGAGAGATTCTCATTTCCATTCCTGTTCTCTCTCACCCCTTCATACATATTTGCATATGCTTGAAAATTTTCTAGAAGGTACCCAGGAAACTACCATGTATGGCTGCTTCTGGAAACAGCACAGGGAGGGGAAGTACCAAAACTTTTACTTTCCCTTTATAGTCTTCTAGAACATTCACCTTTTAAAAAATAACAGCACAATAAAAAAGTTACCATGCAAGATCTTCCCTACGCTATCAGCCAGATCTATTCAGCATCTAGTTTTAAAAGAAGAGTTTTCTAGCAACCTGTACATAGAAAGTGAGCTTAATCGTCCAAGAAAGCAACTCAGCATCTCAACAGGTCGTGAAAAGCCTTTGGAGGGCACCTCCGAGTTGGTCTGACCCTGGAGTTTCAGCTCAGGTTCTGAAACTGATGAGACTCATAAAAAAACCGAAATTTAACTGAATCTTAAAAACCTGAGGTTCATACAAACGTAAATGGATCAGAAACCCACACCTCTGCTGGGGCGCGAATATGGCTCCCTTTCCTTGCCCAGCTGGGGTAAGTTTCCTCCTTGGAATTTCCAGGCCCTTATTGTTATCACAAGCCATCTTATTAGTGCTTTAAGCATTTCTGCAGAACGCTCCAGGCAAGAGTTTTACGGGACAGGCAGTTCTCAGAGCTAAGCTCTGTGATACTCTCTGACCGTGCCAAGCACCCCAGGGCCTTTGCATTTGTTGTTCCCTCTATCTGGTACTCCCTTCCCCCAGTCCTTGCAATGATCAGCTTCGCCCTTCAGGTCACAGGTCATAACTTGCACCCTACCCCAGTTCTTCCCAGCTTATGTCTCTGCCATGCCTACCACTATCCAAGATGGTTTTGATGATCCCCAGGGTAAGCTCCATGAGGGCAGGGGCTCGTCTGTCTCATTCGTGGCTGTATTCCCAGGGTCTAGAACAGTGTCGGCGCATAGTAGGTGCTCAGTTAATAATACAAGAGGGAAAACATGAATGAGAGAGAAATGGCCGTGGGAAGAACAAGAGGACAAATTCAGTGTTTAAAGAGACCACGCTTCAGTTCGCCACACCGGGAAACCTTGGGCACGTGACACGCCCTCGCCAAAGAGGAGGGCATCTCCAAGCAAGCAGTGACCTAAGAGGCCAATAAAAAAAAAAATTAAAAACAAAAAAAAAATGAGGTTCTCAGAGAGACACTCACAGAGAGAGCAGGGAAAAGCCCCATAAAACCTAAATTACCACCTAAGGGCCAGCCTGGGCCGCTCTCCCTGCTCATTGAGACCCATTTTCCAGAACTTGGCAACACCCTTCAGGAGATGAACCCCACAATTACACCAAGGGGACACTTAAGTAGAATGCTGACTTTCTCATCGTCCACCTCTCCTGGGACAGTTTAAAATGCAGGGCAGAGCTTCAAAGCTGACTTCTGAAGACAGGCGTCCCCTCCCCAGGGCTAAGCCGCCACACCCCGCAGCCAGAGTGGATCGGGGAGATGCCAGCCGAACCGAAATGGATCGCTGATCAGCTAACTGGAGTTTAACTCCTTAACATCTCAGTAAGCTTCTCCAAGGCAACCTCAATGAGCCAATTACGGGAGACGTCCAACAGCCTAAAAACTCTCAGGAAATCCAAAGATGGGAGCCAAAGTCTTGCCTGATATTTCTTCTCCAGATTCCCCCACAGTGGGACCTGATCCCCCAGAGGACATGTAACAGTGTCTGGAGATATTTTTGTTGTCACAAGGGTCAGTGCAACTGGCATCCAAGGAGGGGAGGCCAGGGCTGCTACTAAACGTCCCGCAGTGCACAGGACAGCCTTGCAACAGAGAATTATCTGGCCCCCAATGTCAAGGGTGCCGAGGGTGAGAAATCCTTCCCCACACCTACCACCCGGCCCCCAAACTGGCTTCCTCAAAGGCTCCCCTCAACCCTCAGCCTTCAAGAGGTTAAACACAGGTCCCAAGTTCCATCAGAGGAGACAGAGTTTCCAAGGTGGGGTGCACTGGACTCAGGATGCTCAGGCCTTGTCATGCACACCCACTTCATTAGCACTTTCTCTTTTTTATTTGCAAAATACTTGGGCAAGTTTTTATGGGCTTGAGCTGTACTGACCATTAACGTCTGACAATAAAAGTCGGACCTTATCCCACCACGAAAATCTGGAGCTAACATACCAATCGGACGCCTGCTGCAAATTCCTCCGGCCTTGACCATCCATGTGTCCATCTCCCGCCTGCCAACATGACTATCTGGAGCCAGGATCGGTGTGTCACCCAGCTAGTGACTCAGACAGGCCCCAGTCACTTCACCTCACTTGTGCCAACTCTAATGCCTACAGGTGCCAGGTGAGAAAGCATGGACTCTGCCTTTGCGGCTGAAGCTGCAATAAGGCATGGGGACTGCGGCAAACTAGAACTGCCCAGCTGACCATGACCAGGTCCAAAGGCAGGGCCCCCGCCCGATCGGGTCTTCCCATTTTTCAAGAGAAGTCCCAAATCCAGATTCTTCTGTGAAATCTTACCATCGGCAGCTACTAGCAATGCCAGTGATTCATACCCCAAACAAAGCCACATTGGTGGGCTACATCTAACCTCCACTTTAGAACTGGTCCCTAAGACACTCAAATTCAAACATTAATCGACAGACTGCACGTGAGGCTCTGGGTCCTGGGACAAAGAGATGGAGGAGACTCAGGCGGGCCCTTGCAAGATGAAATATAAGCAGTCAGATGTGGAAGCTGAAAGGCTCTGTCTACCTGCGTGTCCATTCGAGACAGGTAAGTGACTTTCATTCCTCGGGATCTCTAGAGAGAGGCTTCAACCCAGCTCAAAAGCCATACCAGTGCTTCCTGTCGCTCACTCATTCAACAAGTGTGGACTGAGCACCTACTACATTCCAGACAGGGTTCTGGGTGCTGGGATAGCGGCCATCAACAAACATGGGCAAAAATCCCTGTCCCTGTAAAGTTGCCCTTTTGGTGGGAGTTTTCAGAGGGTAAAAATTAATCAAATAAGAGTATTTGGTGTATTAGATGGTAGTAAGTGCTCAGGGTGGGAGAGCAGGGCCAACTGGGGTGAGGGTGAGGGTAGGCTGCCTGAGGTGACATCTGAACAAGGGCTTAAAGCATTCCAGGCAGGGACAACAGCCAGTGCAAAGGCCCTGAGGCGACCTGGCAGTCGGGTGGATTGAGACAGAAAGTAGGCAGCAACAGGGACAGAGGTGATGCGGCCAGACACTGCCGGGCCTGGTAAGTCCTCTAAGCCTTTCTTGTGTCCTGAGAGAAGTGGGGATCCACGGAAGGGTTTTAAGCAGAAGGGGGACAGGGTCCCAGTGACTGCGGGTTGAGTGAGACTAGACTGTAGAGGTCAAGGAGGGAAGCCGAGACAGCAGAGAGGAAGGAATGCTCCGACCCAGGAGACGGCTCCAGCCAGAGCGGCGGCGGGGAGACGGCGAGCGGCAGGCCGAGGCGCAAACATTCTGAAGCAGCGGCAGCAGGGTGTGCTGACAGATCCGATGTGGAGTGGGAGGGGGACAGGGGGTCGAGGAGGACGCGGGCTTTGGGCCTGAGCCCCCGAAGACCGGCCTGCCAGTCCCTGAGATGCGGGGGCCTAGGGGAGGAGGGTCCCCAGTTCCGTTTGGGACACAGCAAGCTGGAGACACCCTGGAGATATCGATTCCTAAAAGTTGCGTCCACGAGTGGGGAGATTTCTTATCCGCCATCACAGTCCAAAGTCAGGTTCTCACAAATAGAGCTGGTCCAGGCTCCAAAAGGGCCAGCTGTAGCTTCATTCTGGGAGACCCAGGGGCAACCCAGAAACCCCGAATTCAGCCTTGTCCTGCTCTGTCCACTCAGAGGTCCCCTTTCCTCCTCCCCAAACTATTTACCTCGTTACCTGGGGCCCATCGTGCTGCCACTCCGGGCCTCAGGTTCAAGCTGGGAGAAGTGGGGTGAGGGGAGGCCCCATTAGTTCCAGGGTCCCTTTCAGCTCTAACAATCCACAAGGAAACTGGGAGGTGGGGGCAACGAAAAGGAGAAGGAGGGAGGAGGGCAAAGGGACGGGTCTGAAAACCGATGGAGAATTCGGAGGACAGAGCCGGCGGTGAAGCCCAGGGGCGCCCTTCCACCAGGAATGAGGCTGACTCCACGGCCAGACCTGACCCCAGGAGGGGTTCCTCACGGGGTCAAAGACACTCCCCTTCCTGCATCCCTGGGCAGCTAATTCACATACGCGGCGGTTTATGGACCGCGAAGCTGGCTCAGGGTGTCACCGTGGCAGACAGCACCAGGGCCAGATAGCAGCAGCTTGAGAACTCCAGCTGATGACAGCTCCTCACCGCGGCCCCGAGCAGTCCGTACACTCAGCTCTTGCCAAGTATTGGCTCGTTTCTTCCTCGCTCGTTACGGCTACTAGCTTGGGGTGTTATCACCCCCATTTTCAACACGGGGAAATGGAGGCAGAGGTGGGAAGGACTCGCCTGCACTGCAGAGCTGGGACTTGAACCCAGGACTTGCTCTGAGCCCCCACACTACACGGCTTACTGATCTGTGTCCTCTACTTTTCTACCGTTTCCCATTTTTCTACACTGGACATGCAGCCTATTAACAAACAATTTAAAAAAATTAATTCACAAGGAGAGGCCCAGCCATCATTCAAACAGCAGCCACAGAGCAGACCCTCCTACAAGCCCCCCCCTCACCCCAGGTACCCCCAATGGAAAAAAGCCAGCCAAGTGCTGGTGAACTCAGGCCCCATTTTCCATCTTGATAACTGACTTCCTCTTTTACACCCCAGAGCATTTGGCCAGTGAAGGTGGTAAGTCCAGGGGACCCCTCACCAGGGGTCATTTCCACGGTCCATTTTTTTCCTGGAAAGTCCCTGGTGCTCAGAGGCAGGCACTGGCCCAGGAACAAAACTCTGCTAAGAGTGTCACCCAGACTAGTCATCTTGATTTCTAAACATGACCTTGATCAGGGGAAGGAATGGGTGGGTACCCCAATCCCATTCTCACCCGACGAATAAAAAGTGGGTCCAAAGGAGCAACTCGAAACACCCAACTTCAAATATGAATAACCATCGCCGAACTCTGTCCAGGGCACAGACGGAGCCACCTTCAAGTGCGGTCCGGAAAGTATCCAGCCACGTAAGATGAAAAACAGAGGCCCTGAGGGCAGGATTTTCTTGCTGGACAGCCCTCGCACAAGAACTCATTTACTCGTTACAACAACCCTAGGAAGTTGGGGCATTTGGGGCTCCTACCCCCATTTTACAGACGAGGAAACTAAGGCATGAAGGAGCACAACTGGCTTGCACAAGGCCAGACAGCAATCTAACAGCTAGTTGGGAGGCCAGGCGCTTCTGGCCTTGAGCGTGCCCACCTAGAACAGCAAAAGAGCTATCTGCTTTCTGTGACATCCAGTTTCTCCTGCTACCTGCTTTCTGTGACATTCGGTTTCTCCCACTACCTGGAAGTTCCCACGCTCCAGCAGCTCACTCTCAAACTCTGGTACCAAGGTGCCTCCAGAAACTGGGGCATCCAGCAAGTCCAGGTATCCAGAGGGAGGGAATTCTGCCAGGCCAAAGGCTGAGGGAAGACATAGAGGGCCTGGCAGAGGTGAAGGCCAATCACACGGCCATTTTTCTGGGGCAAAAAGTCCTTGCAAGGAGAACAAAACCCACCTGGTTTTCCCAGATGAGCTTTTCCGGCTAAATAAACAGAGGACCCCCCCAAACACTCTCAACTTTGGAAAACCTCATTAGCCATCAATCCAATGCATCCTGATGCAGAATCTAATTCATGGTCGCCAATGTTTTCCCCTCTGTAATTAAGAGGAGAAAGGAAACAATACTCCAGAACTCGCAGCAATGCTAGGCCAGATCTCCATCTGGAGCCTTGCGGAAAATTCTTAGAAAAAAATCTTACTGTGTTATACCTGGCATGGGGAGCTAGGACTCCACAGGTCTTCCTCTCTGCTAAACAGAGTCTTATTTTGCAAATGGCCTGCTGTTTCCAGCCTTTGAGTAAATCTCTGATCCCACTGGCCTGAAAATGGGAGAGACATGCCAAGGTGTGGTTTGGTTGTTCTACCACATAGTATTCCCCCCCCCCCGCATAAAGCCTACCCACGGGGCTCTCAAGGATGGCTTTTTCAACACTCCCAATGCAGCCTGCAAGGAAAAGACCACAACACAGACCAGGAAGGTATTTTTGGATGCTAATCACCAGCTCCCAAGAGCCAAGGTACTTCTCTCTCCTGCCGCCTACACAAAAGTGAGGAAACTATCCTGTCCAGATCTGCGGATGTGTTTACGAATGATCAAGATGGCCTAATAGAGAAGTGCCTCCTGGGACAAAGGAGGGAATCGCATTAGAGGGAAGCTAAAGCCCGAGTCACTGGGATTAAACCACAGGAAGCAGACTCGGGGAGACCCAACCCGACTCAACACGGAACATTCAGGAGAAAACTTGCTGAGATAAAAACAGGCGGAGGTCCTTACAGAGAGGAGCCTCATGTAACAGGGGTGGGGTGGCACACCCCCACCGGGACCAGGGTCCTGGGCATCCTCAGCTGCACCCCAAACCTGACCGAGAGTCAGGTGAGACAGGATAGGGGTGAGCAGTACTACCGTCTTTCCTGGTGTTTCCTCAAACTTCCCCAATTCTACCCCTGTTCCCCCAAACTCCCCCCAGAGTAATTAAGCAGAAAGAAAGTGAAAGACGACAAAAAGATGTAACCACAGGAGTAAAAACAACCGGGGAGAACACAAACCGCGAGGCCCCATTCTCCAGCTCAAGCCCCTGCCCAGCTCACCCCTTTAGTAACAGGGCGTTCTTTGTGAATAGGGGGGACCCCAACCCACAAAGGAGATAGGAAAACTTCACCAAGGAGACAACCCCCTTTACCGCCCTCCACCTCTGGCGTCCCCTGCCCTGGAAGGTTATTTTTCACTGGAGAGGGAACCCCAAAGCAGGAAGGACCCCCCTTTCGGCCCCGTCCCCAGGCTCTGGCCCTTCATCTTTGCCCTCCCAAACCCCAGAACCGGGCACAAGCAACCCGTCCCCCTCCTCCCGGAACTGGATCACACAAGTTTTCCCCCCATCAGCTGCACTCCCGAAGAACCCGACGCAGGCGGGTGGGGAGCGGGGCCACCAGGCCGGCTGCAGACTGGGGAACGCGGCGCCCTGGGTCGGCAGCCGGTGCCCGGGGACTGCGGGCCCGCCCAGCCCGGCGCTCTCCCCGCGGGCCGGCGTCCCAGCCTGCCGCCGCCCTCCCTCCCTCCCGCCGCCCCACGCGGCCCGGGCGGCCGTCGAGGGCACGTACCCAGAAGGGGTCGGAGTCGCCGAAGCCATCGGGGTTGCAGAAGCTCCAGAGCGCCATGCGGCCGGCGCGGGCACCGCCGAGCACCGGCGGGCGTGGGGCAGCGGGGCGGCGGGCGGACAGGCCCGGCTGCTGGCGGCGGCGGCGACGGGAGGCAGCGGGGAGGGGGGACAGGGCCGCAACGCCGCCTGATTGGCCGGCGCGTCACGGGGATGCGGCGGCCCCGCCCCTCGGGCGCCCGGCTCTCCCCGCAGCCCCACAGCGCCGGCCCGGGTGGGAAGCTAGTCCCACCCCCAGGGCTGGGGGGCGCGCGGGCGGCCGATGCCTGGTGCCCAATCCCACCCCCATCGGAGGCCCCGGGGAAGGTGTGCGAACCCCGCAGGAGCTGCCGGGATCTTGGTGTCCATACCCGGCGACCAGTTTTCTAATCCCACTGTGACACAGCCACATCAACAGCAATAATAACCGCCAGGTGGAAATACCATGTTCTGAGCCCTCCGTGCCCGAGCGTGTGTCCTCATTGGCTCCTCCGTATTACGACTTGGGTGTCGTGAAGGAAGAAAACGAGGGGCGGTCAGGTTGAGAGGCTTTTCCCGAGTCCCTGGGCCAACCCCGACAGCTGACTCCAGAGCTGGCACAGAAACTTAGGATGCGGATACACTCACTAATCTGTTAGAGAAGCTGAGGCTCAGAGAGGTGAAGTGATTTGCCCGAGGTCACACAGCTGCCCAGTAGTGGAAGTGGGATCCGAACCCACCATCAGTCTAACTCCAGCGCTCTCAGGCCCTGAGGGTTCCAATCGCCATCCCCAGCAGCTGTGTCCCCACCTGTGTACAAACACCTTGACATTTTCTCGGGGTATTTTATCAGGGACTACGTGGAGGCAGTAAGTGGCTAAACCAGACTTTGAACCCAGGCAGACTGGTTGGGAAGGGAGGAATCCATAACGCTAACCATGTTGCCATCCTGCCTCAGAACTGTATAACACACAGGTGAGCCCGGGCTGTGACAGTGGCAGGGCCTTTCCTCTCCTCCTGAATCCCTTGTCTGATGTGTAGTTTCCACTACACACACACACACACACACACACACACAGACACACACACACCAGCTGCACTAGCTGAAACAGGTTGAATTTGAAACCCCCAAAGGACCTGGGGAGGGAGGGAAGGAAATAGGATTATATTGTTATTATTTTTTTTAACTCGCCCAGGTTCCCTTCAGGGTGAGTGAGTTTTTAAGGGACAATTCATTACTTTCAGGTGATGATGCTCCTCTCACTGTTGCTCTGACATTTAGATAGTCAACAAATAGTTACTGAGCATCTACTATATGCCAGGTCTTGCTAAGAACAAGGCTGCTCCTACGGAGTTTAAACTGTTGGGGTTTCTTACGGGGTTTTTAAGTTTCTTTTCCTTTTTTTTTTTTCTTTTTTTTTATGGTAAAGGGAACAGGTTAATTTAAAAATCCCATAAAGTAAAGGGTATTTACAACTAAGAAGAAAAAAGGGGAGGAAAAGGGTTTAAAATGGTACTGGCCTGCTGGGAGTGGAAGTCAGGGAAGGCTTCCTGGAGGAAGGAGCTTGCAAGATGAGATACAAGTGATGAGTCTGGTTTTATGAGGCCTGGGTTACATTCTGGGCTGAAGAAATCAACTTGTGGAAAAGCCATGAAGCAGGACAGAGGAGATCCTTGGAAGACACTGAAGACAATCTGGGTGAGAGGAATCCAGACAGAGAAGCAGGAGGGATCAGACGGATCAGAGCAGAAAGAGTCTTGTTGGCCGAGGAAGAGATTTCAGCTTGGCCCTAAGAACAACGAGGAGGCCACTGGTGGGTTCTAAGCAGGGCACAAGACCAGGGTCAGATCCTTTCCATTTTTATCTAAACTGTTTATTCATTCATTCTTTCAGCAAATATTTATTGAGCAAGCATATGAAAAGGTGCTCCACACCACTCGTCATCGGGAAATGCAACGAAAACCCAGCGAAATGCCATTATATACCGCCAGGATGACTGAAATAAAATGCCAAGTGCAGGCCAAGATAAGGAACAACTGAAGCTCTCAAACTCTCTTACTGGATATATAAATTGGCCTGACGGCTTTGGAAACCGGTCTGGCAATTTCTACCAAAGCTAAACATACAACCACATGGTGACACAGCAATTCTACTCCTTTCCAAAAGAAAGGCATGCTTATGTCCATCAAGGGACATCTACAAAAAGTGTTCAGGACAGCTTGACTCAACATAGCGCAAAACTAGAAACAACCTAAATGCCCCTGAGTCGTCCAAAGGATGAGTAAATTGTAGTATGTGATAGATTCCTACCCAGCAATTTCTTTAAAGGATCAAATTATAAACACATGCAACAATGCGGATACATCCCACAAAACATCGTAAGAAACAAAAGAAGCTAGACACAAGAGTACATTTTCCATGATCCTGTTGAAATGAAGTTCAAGAACAGGCCAGACTAATAGATGTTGATACAAGTCAGAATAATGGTCACATTTGGGGGTTATGATTAGGAAGGGGTACGGGGGAGCCCGTTGGGAAGCGGGAAATGTTCTATAACTTCATCTGGTGGTAGTTCATGGTTTTTATATACACACACACACACATGAACACACATGTACATTTTAAAATTCATCGAGCTGGATGCTTACGTTTGCTGCATGTTATAAAAAAATTATGCCTTATGTAAATATTTAAAATAGATGATAAGTAAATTAAATAAAAATATTGATTGGGGCCGACCATATGACAGACAAGCAATTAGGTGCGATACGCATAGCAATGAACACAACCAAGGTCACAGGCCTCATGAGAAGGAAGCAAAGATGAAACCAAACAAATGAGTACCCCTTTATCCAGGAGGGACAGCTGACAATCAGAGGGAGGAGGCACCGTAGTTTTCTGTCTATAGGACGATCCTGCTGTCTAAAATTGGTAGACCAGAAACTGGGGGTCGTCTCATACACAGGAGTAACCAGTTGAGAGGGTTTCTTAATGTTGGGTTAGAAAAGCAGGGGTCATCTTACAAGATTGGGCAATTAATTTCCCGAACTCATCATAGAAAAAGTGCTACATACGAGGTCTGACAATGAAGTTCGTGAACTTGCCACCTGCACTTACGTTGGCAGCACTGTACAACTCGGTAAGGTGTCATGACCTTGGTGTATCTGAGTCTCACAGCTGTGTTCCTGTCACTGTGTGGTGGTGTCTTGCTGAGTGGCGTTCATTATTGTTGTGTGTTTTTGTGTGTCATCGCAAGAATGTCAGAGCTTGAATTAGAGCAATGAACCAATACCAAATTTCTTGTTAAACTTGGCAAGAGTGGAAGAGAAATCGGGGACATATTAGGCCAAGTGTATGGGGATAATGCCATGAGGAAAATGGCATGTACAAATGTATTCAATGTTTTTCTGAGGGGAGAGAAAGTGTCACTGATAAAGAAAGGGCAGGGTGGCCAGTAACGAGCAGTGAAACATTGCAAATGTTTCATTACAAATGAAAACATTGCAAAAATTTGTTGAATTTTGTGTCAAAATCATCGGCTGACTGTGAGAAGCAGACCAAGGAAACATCGATAGAGAAACAGGAAAATCCTAACTGAAAATCTTGGCGTGAGGAGGGTGTGTGCAAACATGGTCCCGAAGGAGCTCACCGATGAACAAAAGCGAAGGAGAGTCGGAGTTTGCCGAGACCTTTTGGAGAGGCAGGACGATGCTTTGCGCCGTGTTATCACTGGTGATGGATGACACGTGGGGGTGCCAATACGACCCAGACACACAGTGTCAGAGTGCACAATGGAAGTCAGCCAGTTCTCCACGATCAAAAAAGTTCCATCAGTCTGAATCAAGAAACAAAACTACGTTGCTAACCTTTTTTGATATCAGAGGGATTGCTTACTATGAATTTGTACCAACCAGACAGGAGATCAAGTTTACTACCTGGAAGTGCTGAAAAGGCTGCATGAAAATGTTAGACAAAATAACCTGAACTTTTCGCCAACAACTCACGGCTCCTGCATCACGACAAGGCACCAGCTCACACAGCTCTGTCTGTGAGGGAGTTTGTAGCCAGGACACACATAACTGTATTGGGACACCCTCCCTACTCACCTGATCTGTCCCCCAGTGACGTTTTTCTTTACTCAAAAATAAAGGAAATGTTGAAAGGAAGACATTTTGATGACGTTCAGGACATAAGGGTCATAAGACCACAGCTCTGATGGCCATTCCAGAAAAAGAGTTCCAAAATGGCTTTGAAGGGTGGACTAGGCACTGACGTTGGTGCACAGCTTCCCAAGGAGAGCACTTCGAAGGCGACAGTAGTGACACTCAGCAGTGAGGTGTGTGGCACTTTTTCTAGGATGGGGTCGCGAACTTCATTGTCCGACCTCGTATGCATGGCGGTGTCTTACACACGGAAAAATACGGCACATTGTCCGGTTGTGGCAGAGACGAGGCCCAGCCCTGCTCGTAGCCACCAAGCCTTCCCTGAGCTCCCCTTTCAGCCACAGGCCCAAAGGCCTGTCCTCCCGCTTCTCTCCAACCCTCTTCCTCCCCCTCTGTGGCTGCGGCAGAAAAAGGAACAACCTCCAACCAAGCGACTCTGGGCCCTGGGCCCAACCCGCCCAAGTGACAACAAACAAAATAACTGTTGATGGAAATGCAGGACGTGGATTTCTAGCATCAGCCACGTTGGTAAAGGCTACTGAGTGAATCATATAAACAAGAATGCCAGAGAGCTCGGTTTCATTTTCCCTGATTCATAGCACCGTGTTCCTGTTCGGTAATCTTACGGTACACATCGCTCTTTGTAATCATTTAATTATTTATGTGCTCCCTACAGGCCTCCCCAGGCAGCCTGGAAGCTTCCAGCTACTGCTGTCTCGGTCCCCTAGACTGCTACATCAGCGACCTTCCTGGTCTTCCTGTCCCTGTCCCTCCTCGCTGCCATCAGACAGAGCTCTCCGCAGCAGCCAGAGGGGTCCTGTTGAAGCCAATAAGCTACGCCCCTGCGTAAAGGCGCCCCCATTGTGCTCACCTCGGGATCCGACCAGAAATGATGCAGCAATTCTGGGTGTACACCCACAACAAGTAAAAGCAGGGACTCGGACTGATATTTGCACACCCATCTTGGTAGCAACGCTATTCCCGATCGCCAAGAGGTGCGAGCAGCCCAAGTGTCCACTGACAGGCGACAGGGGAAGCGAAATGCGGTCTGCCCGTACACACGACGGGACACCATTCAGCCTTGGAAAGGAAGGAAATTCTGGCACACCCCCCCAGCGAGGGTAAGCCTTGAAGTAGGCTGACCAGACGTGCTATTTTAAATGGGACAGAAAACAAGCAGGACTGTCCTGTGTCAAAACAGGACGTCTGGCCGGCCGACCTTGAAGACGTTATGCTAAGCAAAATGAGACAGCCACGAAAGGGCAGATGTTGTGACACCACTTACGTGAGGTTGCTGGAGTTGACAAATTCCTGGCGACAGAAGTAGAGGGGTGGTTCTCACCGGCTGGGGAAATGGGAGAGATGGGGAGTTAGTGTTGGGGCACAGAGCTTCAGTTTGAGAAGAAGCAAATGTTCAAAGTCATTAGGCTTCATGACCACGTGCCCCGAAATATTTCAGTAAGTCCATATAAAAGATAACGACATTCGTTTCCATAACTGCAATACGTCACACCTGACAAAATTCCCTAATATCGGCTAATAACCAATTTATATTCAAATGTCCCCCATTTCACCAGTCTTTTTTTTTTTAAGCTGATGTTTTCAAGGGACCTGATTGTTTCAACCCCATCAGGAAAGGCCATCCATGGAGGACAAATCTGTCATCGACGCAGCCAGATTTAGTCGGCCATTGCCAAAGTAAATATGGGGTGCCTTACCGAACAAAGGGGAAAACTCAGGTCGTGATCGGAGGCGAGGAAGAGTCAAGTTCAGGTGAAATGTAAGAGCGGCTGGGTTTCCACAGGCTCAAAGCAAAACAGGGCCGTGAGGACAGGGGTTACTACCAGCTGGGGCTGCAACGTGGACCCAGGGTCCTGTTTGCCTGAAACCTCGAAGTGACGTAAACGTGGACCGTGGTGTCCAGAAGCTCTCTATCTAGGTTGGAAACGAAGGCAGCGTCTTGATCTCCAGGTGACTTAGACCTTGCAGGTGACAGAAAGGGATTTCGTCTGCACTGGCGTACTTTCGAACTGCCAGCTCTCCCGCCCTCTGTGATTTCAGAGAACCGTTTCCCAGAGCGTAAGGAAGTCAGGTTGCTCAGTAAGGGAGGTCGCAGTGGCCCTGGACAGCTGCACGTGTCCGCAGGAGAAAGACGTGTGCTGGGACCCCTGTGGCCACCTTTTTCCCTGTCTGTTACCCCAGCCTGAAAGATGGCTGGGCTGAGTTTTACTCCCTCGGTCTGACCGAATGTCCACTTTCTCACAATCCAGGCTCATGCACTGCATTTAGTTGCTTTGCTTTTAAGGGTCATTTCATGTAGAACAGTCCACCATCTTTGTGGCATGTGGGGTGGGGCGGAGGGGGACATTGTCCCACTGAAGGTGAACGTCCCACATTCTGAATTTCTCCTTGTTTCTTCATCGGCATGGTTTAACTCGTTCCTGTGACCGCTGTATTCTCTGTAAATGTTAGATCTAAAGGCTTGGCTGGATGCGGACTAGCAAACCTTCTTCCCAGAGTAGGTGTTCTCGGTGAGGACAGCCTCCTCACGGACTTGCCGTCAAACCCGCTCCTAGGTGACTAAGCAGGAGACGTGAAAACAGACATCCGCACCGAGGCCTGGACTCTACAATATAGAGTGACAGAAAGCAGACCCGTGGCTCCTGGAATTGGGGGTACAGGGGGATGGACTGCAAAGAGTCAGGAAGGAATTTGCTGAAATAATGGAAATGCTCCTTCTATATCTTGAATGTGGTAGAGATTACGCAGGCATGTCCGTTTGTTAGACCTCAGCAGAACAGATACTTTCAATGTTTGATTGTATTCAATTGTAACTCAAAAGAAGAGAAAGGGAGGGAATTTGTTTAGATCTCCACTTCCTTGTGCTCTCTCTCTCCTTAAACAGATGGACCCGAGAAAGGGCCTGAGGTCCACGGTGGTCCCACCTTCACAATTGTCCTGTCTCCCCTTCACGAAGGCAATGAGATACTCTCCACTTGTTTCAAACCTGCTTAGGTGCCCTGGGTTGCGTTTGTGCAAACCCTGGATGTCAAACAAAGGCGTAGGGTGACATAATGGTGGGTGGCTGGGGAAAAGAATGACCCTCAGGCCTTGGTAACACATCCTCTTGGACTTCGGAGGGTCCCCAGTTTGCTTTCAGTCACCTTGAAGGAGGCCCTGCATGGCTGGTCAGGGGGTGGATCCTTACAAATAATTTCTGAGAACAGATCAGAGTGGCATGGGTGGCAAATGACAAGGGCATTCAAACAGGGATGACCTTGCGTGACTTAGCTGTAACAAAATTGCCATTCCAGTCTCTCGTTTAGGCGAAAAACATTTCTCAGTATTTACTTCTACGAAAACAAGAACTGGAAAAGCACTTCCTCTCTAAACTCTGCCCCATTCCAGCAATAAATAATATTCATCCACAGATAAATAAACCTGAAAAAAAAATACACACACACAGACACAAAATAACCAGCCCCATTCATCTCATTAAAAGATGCATTTAGAATAATGTATAACAATAACTGATCACCATCAAGTTGACAATGCACTGTAGAATTGTATGCCTGAAACCTATGTAATCCTTGCTAACAGATGTCACCCCAATAAGTCTAACAATAAAATTGAATTAAAAAAAAACAATTACTGATCACAATGTAGTATATTTACATCATTCTGCTCAATTATATTCAAATAATAATTGTAACGATAATTCAGAAAACATTTTAACACTTAAGACTGATGATCACAGGATGGTCTTCAAAATTAGAGCCTTGGGAAATCAGAACTTACTAAAAAAGATATGTATGTAACTTCATATAAGCATTTTGTTCCAGAGAAGTACAATCAGGTGACTAATTTTTAAAAGAATTTTAAGGGGAAGCTAAATATAAGGTGATGGAAAGAGAACTCAAAAATAAAAATTAAATAAATAAATAATTAAAATAAAATAAATAAAAGAATTTTAAATACATTACATTAGGATAGAAATCTGTGGGGGAAGGGGAATGAAAATAAAAAGTCAAGGGGGAAAAATAACCAGTGAGCTAAAACTTCCAACAGTTAAAAGCTGATTCTTGTATACTTTTCCCACAAAATTTTCCATTTATTTTTATAATGTTGTGTAATTATGCTCGGGGATCTCTTTTTTTAAACAAATGATGGTAAATATATTTAAAAGTGTGAAGTAAAAGTTATTCTAACATGTCAATATTTATAATAACTGGGAAATCAGACTCTGCAACTATTTCAACTTAACGATAAACACATTTTAGATGTCAGCTTTCACATGTCCCAGGAAAGGGCACGTAGCTCTTAGGAATTCTTTCAGGAGACACACAAGCAAAATACTTGAAGATCAGTAAACAAGACCTTTGGTCCATCTCCTGAGAGGTGATGCCAAGCAAAATGCCCAACATCAAGACAGACCGGGTACCCACTCTCATGGAGATACCACTAGTAAGTACCAAGCAAATATTAATATAAACAAAGGAGAGGGGGAAGCCAATTTCAGGACTGATGATACTCTGAAGAACACGATAAATGTAACAGAAAGCTTTTTGGGTGAGGGTGACAGCGAGTATGGGGTGAGAGAGGCGAATGGATGGGTCAAGGTAAGTCCCAGAGAGGAAGTGACATTTGAGCTGAGACCTACCAGCATGAAGAGTGTGTCAGGCTGAGGACGCAGTAAGTACAAAGGCCCTGTGGCAGGAACAAACTTTTGTGCTCCAGGAATCGGAAGAGGACGTCTGGGGCTGGGGCCCGGTGAGGCAGGGGGGTGTAGAGAAGGCAGACTGGGGCCTGGTAGGCTGTGCTGTGGAGTCTGACTTTTATTGGGAAGAAAATAGGACTCGGTTGGCGGGGTTTCCCGACCTCTGCCCTGTTGACGTTTGGCCCAGCTAATTCTCTGTGGCGGGGGGTGTCCTAAGCATGGGAGGATGTTTGGCAGCCTCCCACCTCACACTCCTCGTGACGATCAATAACGGGCATTGCCAAATGTCCTCTGAGGGGACCCATCCCTAGAATGGGAGACTCCACGGCCACCAAAAATGGTGATGCTGGTCCAGCGCTGATGGACAGGAAAACAATGACCCCAGTGGGGCAGGGCAGGCTGGACACACGCTGTTTCTGCTTCCTCCCTCCCAAAACCTCCCTGAAATGACCCTCAAGGAATAAGAAAGGTCAAATGGAATGAGGACACGGAAAACAGGAGAGGAGACAGTGTCAGAGCAAGGGTGGTGAGCGAGCCCGCAGACCACAAAGGGGGAGGCCAGCGAGACCCAAGCGGCTCCTCACCGTAGAAGCCCGAGTTGTCTGAGAACCTGAAGTGTTTGACCCAGCGGTGGTGAGGGGTGCAGCCACCGGTACAAGGAAAGGTTAGCTTCCTCCCAGCCCCCAAAGCAGGTGCCTGTATCTTCCTCAGCCACAGCACAGGACAGGAAGTTTCCGAGAGCCCCCATGTGGGAAGGGGCACAGAAGGTGGAGCAGTCGAGGCCCTGAAAACAGGAGAATTAGAAGTGAGAGGGGACCCAGGCATGGTGAGATTCCCGAGCTTTGGAACTGGGTGGATTTTTTTTTTTAACTATATACAGATGTTTTTCAAAATAAAAGTCATGAAGATTTTAAAAATCAGTATTAGATCATCATCATCAAAACATCAAAACTATAGGAAGATATGCAATGGGAAGTCTCTCTCCCACTCCTGTGTCCATTCCCATATTCCCCACCCCTGCTGATGGTAGTAATTACTGTTACTAGTCGCTTATCTATCCTTCCAGAACTCTTAGTGTTAAAGGGCCAGGACAGTTCCATAAAATACCGGTAGGGTGTATTTGTTTCCTCCTGGTAGGGTCTGAATGTTTGCACCTCCCCACCCCAAGTTCCTACGTTGAAATACTAACGCCCAGTGTGATAGGGTTAGGAGGTGGGGCCTTTGGGAGGTGGTTAGGTCGTGAGGGCAGATGAATGAGAGTAATACTGCCCTTAGATAATAACAGAGACCCCGGAGAGCGCCCCTGTCCCTTCCACCATGTGAGGACACAAGGAGAAGGCACTGGCTTATGAGCCAGATCGAGGGTCCTGGCCAGAACACAGTCATCCTGGTGCCTTGACCGTGACCTTCCAGCCTCCAGAACTGGGAGGAATACACGTCTGTTGTTTATAAGGCGCCCGGTCTGTGGTCTCCCAGGGCTCTTGCAGGTGACACGAGGAAACAGGGGGCTGTGTTCCTTTTGTTCAGAGGAAGCCAAGTTTACAAATCCCTCAAGTGCTGATTGAGATCTCCAGGAGACGTTCTCCAGGGTCACACCCTGTTCTCTCAGGAGCCCTTTCTCACTTCTGATCATCGTTTATTAGTTTCCAAAGTCAGGCCCTTGATATGAGTGGCCTGTGTTATCTCCTCTCCTCCCAGCAAACAGGGCCCATGTAAGTTATCAATAATACTTTTAGCGTCCCATCAACATGTTTTAATTCTTTTAAAATCAGAAGAAAAAAAATAAATATAAACCTGCCTTTATTATCACCATCCTTTTAGCAACACAATCATAAAATGTAATTTTAGATTTTTTTTTTTATAATGGAGAAACGTGGCCTGGCCAACCATCCTCTGGGTGGGTCCTATTATTACAAGATCTTTCCAAAGGAGGAAACTAAGGTCCGAGAAGTGACTTGACCAAGGTCAGACAGTGTGGGAACAGGGACTAGAAGCAGGGCCTGGGGAGCCCTAACACTCATGCTCAGCCACTGAGCTAACGGGCCTCCGGGTCTGGCTGGAGCTGGGGAGGTTTATTCCGGAAGAGAAGGACTTAGAGGGCGCTTGATAGAGTCTTCAGATGTTTCAGAGGCTGTCATGCAGAAAAAGCATTAGCCCTGGTTGGTATCGCCTCTGACGACAGAGCCAGAATAGCGGGGAGTGGGGGTTGCCGGAAAGCCAATTTCGACCCAGGGATATAATGAACTTGCTGAAAGTAACAAGATCCCTGCCGGTGGTGATCTATCCTCAAACCCAAAGAGAGGAGTTTGACCCCAGTCCCCAACAAGAAAAGAACAGGAGAGCACTGAGGCCTTGAGAGGGGAATTGGACCAGAGTGAGATAAACTTGCATGTCCCTTTCACATTAAGACGCTACAGTCACAAATATTAGCAGTTTGGCAGTTTAGAGGAGTCTGCTGAACGAGTAACATTTGTAACTATAGAATCTTAATATGAAAGGGACATGAAAGTTCATCGGCCCCATCCATGGCCCAATTTCACTAATCCTAATTGAGCTCTCTTATACACAGTTGGTGGGAATAATCTTTTTGGAAGAGCTGTTGGCAGTATCTATTAATATTTAGACTGTTCATACCATTTAACCTAGCAATTCTGTATGGGAGCATCTATCCTCTCAGTGCACAAACATGCAAAGAGATTTACCCAAGGGTGATCACCCATAGAGTGTTTATAACAGCAAATGTTTGGCAACAACCTAACATCAATTACATGAATAATGGTGTGTGATTGCTATATCGTGCACTGTATTAATGATCTAGGCTTCGTTGTAGGCCCTAGGGATCCAAAAATGAACGTAAGTGACAAAGACATGCCCCTTCCCCTGTAAAGGTCCTCCTTGGGGGGTGGGGGTGGGGGTGGTGATGTGATGTCAGATAGGAAACAAATGAACAATAGCCATTGCTCATTTTACTCCTAAAATTAACAAGAGCTCCCAAAATACTTAACTGCAGAAGATACCTAGAAGCATTTTAGCTTATAAATGAAGGGTTGGGAGGGCTCAGGCTCTGGTCACTGTTTTATCTGCCTCCTCCAAAAGGAGTCAGAACTTCACGGCCATGGCCAAGGTCCCTGCCTGAGCCTCCTGTTTGCCTGGCCGCCTTTGTAGCAATCTACCCATGTGTTTCCATTCGTGTAACTGCGTGATGGGGAGGCTCCTCAGCTCCCTTTGTCCTTGATCAAGCCCCACAGGGCCTCCCCCATTAGGCAATGATGAAGCCATTGGTGTGGTGAGGTCCCTCCCCCAACAGAGGTTACTAAATCAGCAACTCCTTAAACTACTGGAGTTGGTTTCTCCCACTGCATTTATTCTGAGGCTTGGCAACAGATTGATGGGAGGTAACAAAGGCATCAGTCGCTTCCTTGCCCTGACTCCCAGCAAACCTTATTTAGTTCCTCCTAAAAATGACTCTGACCTCCTGAAGGTAGCAGGTATCTAATGTGGTCTATCTACTCTGGTTTTGATGTCACCCGAAGTAGCAAAAGGGGGTCCTTCAAGGGGAAAAGAGAGAATAGATTTCCACACAAAGCCAAAAATAAATGCACCAAGAGAGATCAATCAAGTCCCAGAGGGGAAATGAGGAAAGGTTTCACTGGCACCAAGGACACTGCTGGTGGGACTGTAGGAGACACAACTGGGGTTTCGACACAGGGAAATGGGGGCCGGGTAGTGTTCTAAGCAGAGGGCACAGCAAAGAAAAGCACAAGGAAGCTAACTATGGGGCACATTCAAACTGTTTTAAGAAGTTCATTTTTGTCTAAAGCATAGTGATAAAGAAGAGAATAAATAAACGAGTCCTAACTGTAGTAACATTCATGGTACACTTATTATGTACCCAGCAGCATTCTAAATACTTCCTACTTCATCTAATCTTCACAAAAATTCTGTAAGAAGGTATAAGAATATCCCAACTGTACAGACAAGGAAACAGTGGCAAAGATAGATTGATAATTTGCCCACTTGTGGCTAAGGGGTTTGTAAAACATTGCCACCACCACCAATAATAATAATAATAACCATAATAATTAATTGCTGTTGATTACCACACACTTCACTGAGTGTTGGGTATTCCTCTTCCTCTGATCTGACCCTCACTGTGCAAGTAAGACAACTGGGGCTTAGGTAGGAGTAAAATTTTTCTACACAATTGAAGTTAAGTTGGTACTAACTCTAACTAGAGTGATATAGATTACGATGTTAATTGTAACTCCCAAGGCAACTATAGAGAAAATAAATGAAAAAAATGTAAAAGAGATAAGAAGGGAATCAAAATGGTATAGTAGAAAACACCCATCTAATACAAAAGAAGGCAATAATGAGGAACTGAGAAACAAAATATAGAAAACAAATAGCAAAACAGTCAAAGTCCTTACTTAGGAGCAATCACATTAAATGTAAGTGGATTAAATCTCCAATTAAAGGTTAGATTGACAGAATGGATAAAATAACATGAACCAGCTGTATGTTCACTTTCGATCAAGAGACACAATAGATTGAAAGTGAAAGGATGGAAAAATATATTCCATGCAAACAGTAGCCAAAATAGAGTTGGAATGGTTATACTAATATCACAAAATAAACTTTAAATAAAAAATTGTTTACAACAAAAAAATGTCCAAAGGAGATTTTATAATGACATTATATAATGATAAATAGGTAGCTCCATTAAGAAGATTGCAACAATTATAAACATATATGCACCTTAAATAGAGCCTTGAAATATATGAAGCAAAAACTGATAGAATTGAAGGACAAACAGACAGTTCAACAATAATAGTTGGAGACTTCAATGCTTTCAATAATGGATAAAACTAGACCAAAGATAAATAAGGAAATAGAAGACTTGAACAACACAGGGAACACAACTAGAACTAAGAGACATATTTACAACACCCCACTCAAAAATGGCAGAATACACAGTCTTCTCCAGTATGTAAGTGAAACTTGGGGAATTAATGACTTAATTCAAAGTACAGTTTGATTTACGCCCTAGCTTGCTTTCTTAATTGCATGTTATGCCACTGTTTTCTCTTTGTTTTCCCTCTCCCCCATCCCATTTAAATTAATGATTCTGTTTTGTTCCCTTCATTAAGGCCTCATATACCTCACTAGTCCAATTTATCAGTAGATCACTAACCTGGAAAGAACAATTTCTTAATTCTCAGGTCCCAGACATTGGAGTCCATATTCACAACTCCCTAACAACTTTTTTTGGTAATACGTAGAACACCCTGACTGTGACTGCTGAATTCGAGATAACATTATTTTACAGTAGCCCTGGGAATCCCCAGGAGGTGATTTTTCAACTCCAAAACCTGCCTGACTAACTCCTACTTTTCTTTGTTCTTTCCCCACTTGCCTGCCTATAAAGCCTCTTGATGATCTTCAGTTTGGGGGAGGTGGTTAGTTTCAGGACGTGAGTCTGCCATCATCCCTAGCTGCCAGCATCTAGAGTAAAGCATACTTTTCTCTTCACCAACCCTTGTTACCTGAGCTTTTGGGTTCCACGTAGCAAAAGGCACCAGACTTGAGTCCAGTAACGAGTGCAAGTGAAACATTCTCCAAGACAGACCATACATACGTTAGGCCACAAAACAATTCTTGATAAATTTTTAAAAAGATTGAAACAATGCAAAGTATCTTCTCCAATAAAAATGAAACAAAACTAGAATAAAACAGAAGGGAAACTGGAAAATTCACAAATATGTACAAAGTAAACAACATACTTCTAAACAACCAATGGGTGAAAAAAAGACAGCAAAGGGAAATTAGAAGATACTTTGAGATAAATGAAAATGCAAATACAACATACCAAAATGGATGGTATGCAGCAAAAGCAGTGCTGAGAGGAAAATTTATACCTATCTCAAATCAATAACCTAACTTCCTTGGGGACGAGTGGGTTAGGGAGGGGAGAAAGGGGAGGGGGTGGGAGAGGAGGGGGGGAAGCTAAATATAAGGTGATGGAAAGAGAAGTCCCATTAGGTGGTGAACTTATTATACAACAAGTTGACAATGCACTGTAGAATTGTATGCCTGAAACCTATGTAATCCTTGCTAACAGATGTCACCCCAATAAGTCTAACAATAAAAATGAATTAAAAAAAAAAAAAAGATGAAAAAAAAAAAAATAACCTAACTTCCTTCCTTGAGGAATTAGAAAAAGAAGCTCGAACTATACTCAAGCAAGCAGAAGAAAGAAAAGAATAAAGATTAAAGTGAAGATAAATAAAATAGAGAAAAGAAAAGCAATAGACAGAATCAACAAACCCAAAAGTTGGTTGCTTCTTTGAAAAGATTAACTAAATTGACAAACTTTTAGCTAGACTAACTGAAAAAAAAGAGAAAAGACTCAAATTGCTAATGTTCTGAAGCAAAGTGGGGACATTACTACAAACCTTACAAAAATAAAAAAGAAATACTCAATAATTGTATGCCAGCAAATTATGAGTAGATAACCTAGATCTGCAATTCTCAACTTGTGGGTTGTGACCCCTTTGGGGGTGGAACGACCCTTTCACAGGGGTCGCCTAAGACCATCGGAAAACACATACCAGATATTTACATTACGATTCATAACAGTAGCAAAATTACAGTTATGAAGTAGCAACGAAAATAATTTTATGGGGGTCACCACAACCTGAGGAGCTGTATTAAAGGGTTGTGGCATTAGGAAGGTTGAGAACCACTGACCTAGATGAAATGGACAAATTCCTAGAAACACACAAACTGCCAAAACTAAGTCGAGAATAGAAAATATGAATAGACCTATACTTGTAAAAAGATTAAATTACTACTAATAATTTTAAAAATTCCAATAAAGAAAAGTCCAGGGCCAGATGTCTTCACTGGTGAATGCTACCAAGCATTTAAAGCATCAATACCAATCTTTCTTCAACTTTTTAAAAAATATGAGTGACCAGGTGACCAGCATTACCCTGATACCACAGTCAGACAAAGACATCACAAAAGAAGACTATAGACCAATGTCCATGCAAAAAGTCTTAACAAAATATTAGCATATTGAATCTAGCAGCATGCACACAGATTGTACATCATGCTCAAATAAGTTTTATCCTAGGAATGCAAAGATGATTCAGTATTTTAGAAGTCCATCAATGTCATACACCACATGAATAGAATAAAGAGGGCAAAACACCACATGAAACCTCTCAATTGATGTAGAAAAAAAAAGCATTTGATGAAATCTAACTCCCTTTCATGATAAAAAATACTCAACAAATAGGACTAGGAGGGACCTTCTCAAACTAAAGAGCAGATATGAAAAACCCACATGATAGGCAGTGATAAAAGATTTAAAGCTTTCCCCTTAAGATGAAGAACAAGACAAAGATGCCCACATTTGTTACTTCCATTCAACGTTGTACTTGAATGTTTAAAAATACAGGTTTTAACTGACACTAGGTGGGAAACATACAATGCAACACATGGACTATGCACTTTTGAATTGTACACCTGGAACCTATCTAATTCTTGTTCACCAATGTCACCCCAATAAGTCTAAAATTAAATTTTTTTTAAAAGAATCTAAAATAATAAATAAGAAAAGAAAGAGAAAAACATATATAGGTTTTATTATTATTCATGTATGGTGAGGCCAACAGATCAGGAGAAGACTGCCATTGAAAATGTAGTTTATGATATGCACAGATTCCAAGAGGAGAGAGCATGCCACGCCAGTGGGGGAGGACACACAGGAAGGACTGGGGGCAGTAAGGAGGCAGAGGGATGAGGGGGAGCTGTGGGTGAGAGCCTTCCTTGGTATTCCAAAAGGCAGGAATGGGAGTGGTAGGGTCAGCTGGCTTACGGTCGATCGGCGAGCTTGAATCATTTCAGTAGGCCCTTGGGCATAGAAACTGTCCCTAGGGAGTTCCCTGATGGTGTAGTGGCTTAAGGCTTCGGTGCTGGCGCTGTCAGCTCTGCAGCCTGGGTTCGATTCCCAGTCAGGGAGCTACCCACATACCAAAAAGAAAAAAAAAAAAAAAAAAAAAAAAGGAAACTGTCCCTAGCTGTCTGACACCTGGCCCTGAAAACTACAAAACATTGCTGAAAGAAGTTTTTGAAGATCTAAATAAATGTTAAGACATCATGTGTCTATGGATTGGAAGACTTAATATTGTTAAAATGCCAATGTTACACAAAGCAATAGCCATCTACAGATTTAATGCCATCCCTCTCAAAATCCCAATGTCCTTTTTCACAGATATGGAAAAGCCAAAACTAAAATGTAGGTGGTATTACAAGGGACTGTGGAAAACCAAGACAATCTTGGAAAAGAACAAAGTTGGAAGACTCACACTTCGTGATTTAAAACTTACTGCAAAGCTTCTATAACCGAAAATTGTAGTACTGGCATAAAGATAGGCATGTAGATCAGTGGACTAGAGCTGACATTCTGTAAATAAACCCATACATCTATGGTCAATCACTTTTTGACAAGAATGCCAAGACCATCCATTGGGGGAAAGAGTAATCTCTTCAACAAATGGTCCTGGGACAACTAGATATTTACATGCAAAACAAGGAGGTTGGACACTGAACTCACATCACATACAACAATTAACTAAAAATGAATAAGGAACCTAAACATATATGTTAAAACTAAAAAATACTTGGAAGGAAACCTAGAGGCAAATCTTCATGATCTTGGATGTGCAATGGCTTCTTAAATATGACACTAAAAGCACAAGCAACAACAAAAGTAGATAAATTGGATTTCATAAAAATTAAATACATTTGTACCTCAAAGAAAACTATCAAGAAAATGAAAAGACTACCCAAAGAATGGAAGAAAATATTTGCAAATCATATATTTGATAAGACTCTAGGATCCAGCGTCGACTGAAAAGTAGTATCACATAGGTGTTTCATCATCAAAAAACATTTGGGAAAAAGTGTTGTGACCCAGTGCATGCAGACATAGCAAGCCACATGTATACTCTGGCCTGCGTGCCAAGACGGGGGTGGGGGGTGGGGGGGGGTATTTATAGAAGGGAAAAGGAAGTTAGAACCACAGACTTTTGTTATAAACACAGAGTTCTTCCTGTAGGGTTTTCGCGATTATGATTACATACAGCAGAACTTCCAAAAGCCCTACCTCTTCCCATAGAGCCTCCCTACTGATTACGTTTGGCTTTAAGTTTCAGTTAGTCTTTATCACCATAATATGTAAAGAACTTTTAAAACTCAACCACAAAAAACAACCCAAACCAAACCAAACCGTGAAGAACTCAATTCAAACACGAGCCAAGATTTTGAATAGACATTTCTCCAAAGAAGGTATAATGAGATGCCACTTTACAGACATTAGGATGACTATAAAAAAAAAAAAAGGAAGAAAATTAACAAGCATTAACTAAGATGTGGAGAAATTGGAACCTTTATAGATCACTGATAAAGAGTGAAATAGAGCGATCTCTCCTGAAAAACAGTTCGGCAGTTCCTCACAAAGGTAGACAGAGAAGTCACCATATGACCCAGCAATTCTATCCCCAAGTATACGTATATCTGAGAGTTAAAACAGGTGTTCAAACATTAACTTACATACAGATAATTCTCAGTCATGTTATTCGTTAATAGTCCACAAGTTGAAACAACCCATGTGTCCATCAGCTGATGACTGGATAAATAACATTTAGTTTATACTATTCCATTATAAATGAAATGTACTTATCCAGTTACAAAAAAGAATTAAGTGCTGCTACATGCTATTATACAACTTGGATGAACCTTAAAAACACGGGAAGTGAAAGAACCCAGAGATAAAAGGCCACGTATTATGTAAATCCAATTTGTATGAAATGTCCAGAAAAAGCCAACCCACACAGACAGTGAGTAGATTCGTCATCTTTGGGGGGCGGGGGATGGGGAATGACTGCTTACAATTTCTTTTGAGGGAGATGAAAATGTTCTGGAATAGACAGTGGTGATAGTTGCACAACATGGTGGATATGCTAAAGCCACTGATTTGTATACTTTAAAATGGTGGCTTTTATGTTATGTGAATTTTGCCCAATAAATTTCTCAAAAATGAATAGAAATGTGACCCAATTCAGAAGAATGAAATATGAGGAGAGCTGTGCTAAGTGTCTCTGGGGAAATGCTTCCTGGCTCTCTGGGAGAGTTCCTGGAAGTAATTCTCTTTTCCTCTGTTGTAACACTTAAATGTGCATCTTCCCAACCCTTAAAAAAGCAGTGTCCATCAACAGAGGAGGGTACAAGAGGGCCACTTGTGAGCAATTTTGCACTGGGGTTCTGAATTCAATGTCCCCACACTGAGTAGGGAATTGAATTCCAGCCCAAGTTCTTCTTGGTGTGTGGCTGGGTCTTCCCAAGGAAGAAGATGTTATTGTAAGAAGTTGTGTGCCCAGAGGGGCCCTTTCCCTAATTTGCTTAAGGTCACCACAAGTACTAGGGCCATCCACCAGCATGTAAACAAAGGGACACAGGTGTAAGTCAGCCTTTCAACCTGCCATACCTCTGGACTTCAAGTTACATTTAATAGGAAATTTTCTTACCAATAAGACAGTTTGATTTGCATCCCCTCCCCCCAAAGTCTAATCTATCAGATGGGTGTTTTGTTTTGTTTTGTTTTAGTGGGTTTCATGATTTTTGGACATTTTAAACTGCCCCATTAACTGCCATGTATTTTCTATTTGATGATGCATTAACCAACACGACAATTGGTGTTGTCACATGTCCCTTGTCTTCAAGAAGGGACATTTATAAATGTTCTGGGCCAATGTTCTTACGTTCTGCAGACTTTACGTTTAAACACCAAATTTGATTTGACACTTAGACTGGGTTGTTCCAGGGTCAACTGTATTTGAAAATAAAGTCAGATGAAAAATTCATTTTTTAAGGTTCCTGTTGTGCCAGTGTCTCTGATAAAAGATGGCTATGTCACCAGTTTTCAGCCCACTTATCCCAGGGCCCCCTCCCCAGCCCTGACCTAGGTAAATAGGAACTCGGTGTCATGGCAGAAGCATTTCATCACTTCTAAAGGTGGCATGGCCTGTCTCACCTGGGCTGCAGGGTTGGCCTCTAGTTCTTTCTTCTCACTGTACCCAGGTTCCCTCCCAGAGTGGCCACCAGTACTCTTGGGGGGCCCTCAGTCTCTCTCTTCTCTCCAGCTGATTATACTTTTTCTGTACCAGCTAATTTTTCCAACTACTAATAGAATACAGTCAGTTTTCTAAAATCTCCTAAGTGCTTATCAGTCATTAGCGAACTGTCACCACCAACCACATCCCAGGCAGGTATTATTATATTCTCCTTTTGACAGATGGGGAGATGAAGGCTCAGACAAGTACAGCAGCTTGCTGAAGGCCATGCAACTAGTCAACCTTCACATCCAGTTCCAAATGAGAAAAGAGCGTGTGCAGATAGCCAGGACCTTGCAATGGGAGACACAATGGGATCAGGCATGTGTTTGCAAGAATATTATCAAGAGGCAATGGAGCAGGGTGACTACCCAGATGTCACCTTGCCTGACTGGGTTCAAAACTGGCTCTGCTATGAATCACTTATGTGACCTTGAGCAAGGTACTTGACCCTTATCTACTTCGGTTTGAGTGAGCATGCTCTCGCGATGATGACTGGAGTTCAGGGAAGAAAGGCAAGCCCTAACTGGGACAAAGACTAGGAAAGTTGGGAGAGATTTTGGAGAGGGCATCTTTCCCAGCATGAGACAGTCCTTATAATATGGCTCTGAGAGTTCATTACATCATAGATTGGGCTAGTCCAGCCACAATATTGAATAATCTGCCCAATTGCTAGGCACACGGAATTGGAGACCTTGGCCTGGGCATCAGACTGTTTGATTCAGGCCAGGTCTCTGCCAAGCTATCTGAACCTGGAGCAGGTCACCTTGCCTCCCTGAGCCTTGGTGTCGCTCCTCTCATTGTTTAATCAGCATAACAATAGTCCCGACCTCCTGGAATAGTGTGAGGATGATGTTAAGTAATGTAAATGAAAACTGTTTTCACGCAGTGTCTAGTAGAGAGATCAGCACTCCTTCAAAGAGAAATTTCTCCTGTGCCCAGTGCACCGATATTGCAAATATGGTAGCTATTTTCCTCCTTCATAAATCCAGAAGGAATTTCTATTCCCCTGGGATTCGGACCCAGCCCTGAGACCAGCAGTTTACATTTGGTTGCCGTAGTTTCGGGGGCTGTCAATGACGGATGTCGGAGGCGTGTCATAGTTTCAAAAGTTGCCTCGACTTGTCGGAAGATACCGTTTCTATGAAGTAGCTGTCTCCAACTTGCAAACTTCCATCCGTAGATCCCCCACACTGTCCACAGTCCCCTGCTGCATGGCCTAAGAGAAGGCACACTGACCAGGAGGAAGGTGGCCACACCTTGGTAAGGGACACTTAACTCTGTTGAACTCACCCTGCAGCTTTTGTCCAGCCGGGTGCCTCTGATAAAACCCATTTCAGCAAGGCTTACCTCAGGAACCCCCTAATCCCTAATCTAATCCTCTTGGCAAACCAGCCTTTGAGTAAATTTGTTGCTCACGGACCCCAAATGGAGTCACTGGTGCTAAGCCCCACCAAGACTTAATCCCTAACTAATTGCGGTTTCAGCCTCTCCCAGGAGTGGAATGTTAAACCCACCAGTCTGGAATTTCTTGGTCAGCACTGGGAGGTAACCTGCCGGCTACAAGGCCCATTTTGCCCAAAGGGAAGGTAACCTTGCCCGAATAAACCACTCTTGTAGCTTTTAATCCCACCACCCTTCCTTGCCTATGAAAACCTTCCGTGTTGTGCAAGTCCTTCTATTTTTCACATTTCTATGTACGAGATGGGGTGCCGCCCAATTCATGCATCGTTCGATAATGCAGCTGAATTTCTGGTCTTTAACACCTCCAAAACGACCTGTCGAAAGGTGATGAGAATGTCATTTTAGCGGTTTTACCTTCTCTAAAGGATGGATATTAATATTCACCATCTCC